>LPNX010170788.1:178304-238471 GCA_001517045.1 Pseudotsuga menziesii
TAAACAAACGAAGACTGTTATAACTTAGATGACCAAATCTTGCATGCCACAATGAGCTAGATGACATATTACCTTCTCCATGCTGAGAGAGGTAGGCATAGTTCTGAAATCTTGTGGATGAACCCTTGAGCTTCAGCAGCTTCCCATCTTCATATCCAGTCATGATGACTTGGTTGTCAGAGGACTTTCTTATTTCAACGATTCCATCAAACATGTGGATGGAATGGCCTTGCTGTCGAATCTCCACCAAGGACAGCAGGATTCTCTGCAACTCTGGAAGATAGAGAACGTTCTTCAACAAGAAATCAGGGAATCTAGGCATCTTCAGTCGAATGGTGCCCATTACCTTTGGTTTAATACTTGACTTATCTACAAAGTAAACTATTCCATCTATTGTTTCATTCAGTTCTTCAAAACAATATTTTCTAAATGTCATGTGTGATGTTGCACCAGTATCAAGCAGCCAACAATCTTTGTAAGATGAAAGAGAAGTCATTTCATTAAACCCAAGATTACAATGTGCAACAATACAATGAGCAGAATATTTACTGGCATCTTGGTCATCTTTCTTTTGGTTACGCTTGTCTTTGATGGAGTCCCATGAATCCCAACACTGATCTGATGTGTGTCCAGTCTTTCCACAACGCTTGCACTGCAACTTTGATCTTTTGCTTCTGCCCCCTCTGCCTCTGAAATTTCTTCTTCCTCGTCCTCTCTTGCTGCAATCTCCCTTGGGATGATCTTTTCCAGAGAGAGTGGCACTAACTATTGATGACAAAGATTGCATCTTTTACAGCTGTTAGTGTAATTTACAATAATGACAAAGAGAAATAGAAAACAGTAACCTTGCAGGTCTACAGTCTCTGCCAAGGTCTAAGTCTTAGCTATATGAAAGAAGCAGGTTTAAGTCTCTGCTACTTTTTACAATACAGTCCTTGTAAAATTACATATGCACTAGCTAGTATAAACAATGTCTTCGACAAGCTCTATTCACTATGCAAGTATATGTCTCTGTCACAGTATTTACATCAGTCTAAGACAGTTTTGCAGCAATACAATTTATATGGCGGTGTACAAACATAAAAATAATAAGCTTTGCAACCGTTTACAACAATATTTTTCTCAAATAGAGACTGAACACTACCACAAGCTTAAAGATGCAGAATTTAAACTTCAACCCAGCGTAGACTTCAGATGTTATGAGAACGTAGATGTTATGAGAACTATCTACAATTTAGGTCACTGCAGCCACAAAGAGTTGCAGAAGGCCACCGTGCGAGGAAGAGGTTTCTGCGTCAGCAGCAGCAACTTTTCTGCCTCAAAATCACAATCTCTGGCCAAAATCCAGCTCTTGTAACTTCTCCACCGGTCGCAGAAACCCTTGCCACTACAAATCCGACTGTCAGTCCTATAAAACTCACTTTATTGCCATGACTATCGAGTATGATTACTTGTTCAAGTTGTTGCTGATTGACAATCCAGGGGTGGGAAAATCGTGTCTTCTTCTCAGATTTGCGGATGACTCCTATTTGGAGAGCTACATCAGCACAATAGAAGTTGACTTTATGAATGTCTATGTTGTAGTTCTGGAAACAGTTATTTCTCGGCCTTGTGATTTGAAAATACAGACAGTGGAACAGGATGAGAAGATGATTAAGCTTCAGATTTTGGTCAAGAGCGGTTCAGGACAATCACTAGCAGTTACTATCGTGATGCACATGGGATTATTGTTGTATACGATGTGATAGATCAAGAGAGCTTCAACAATGTTAAGCAGTGGCTGAATGAAATCAATCGGTATGCAAGTGAGAATGTCAATAAGTTGCTTGTGGGAAATAAATATGATCTTACCACAAGAAGGGTGGTCAGCTATCAGACTGGAAGGGATTCCTTTCCTTGAGACAAGCGCAAAGAATGCCACTAATGTTGAAGAAGCATTTATGACCATGGCATCAGAAATAAAAAAGAAGCCATCCAGTAATGAATAATGGAAAATCTGGCACAGTGAATGTTGGTGGGAGTCAGCCTATTCCACCAAAGACTGGCTGCTGTTCATAATTTGAGTTGCAGGTCTCAAGAGCATTCTGGTCAAAGGATTCTACATAACATATGCGATGATGTCTCCAGCGTCCTTACGCGTAGGTATAACACACGCAGCAGCTCGTAGCAATAACAATCGCAGTCTCTAGTGCCAGTGCTCAGCGAGTTGGGTGCAGCAATTACAGTCTCTCAACGCATCAGCTTCAATAGAACGCAGCCTGAACGCTTCCTCTATTCCAGAAATTGCAGGCTCTTCAGTCAGGCAGCTTTTCTTAGAAAAAATTAGGGTTTCACTCAGAAAATTCGCGCAGTCATAAAGCGATATACTTCATGCAGAACTAGGTTAAATTTAGGGTTTGTGTAACCCAACGATGCAGGCAATAATACATAGTCTTCAATCAACAAAGAAAAAGGTTTATACTCCACGCTTCATGCATACACTCATATTCACAACCCACAGGATATACAAATCGCAGTCACCATGATATTCACACAAATCGCAGGATATTCACACAATATTCACATGAAAACTCAGCGCTCAGGCTCATACAACAGATTTATTCCCCACGCAGGCTCATAATATCTCCAATGCAGCATACACAACAAAATATGAATGCACAGAAGATTAATGGAGAGTGTGGTTAAAACTTAGGGTTAGGCTCTTCATTATACATCAAACGTATGAGCAGAAAACACAGGCAAGATGAGTAACGCATGCAGGCAGGAGAGACTGGCAGGCAGCTCTGAAAGAGCAGACTGGCAGGAAGAATGGCAGCGCTCTGATAACACAGGGAGAATGGCAGCCATGCAATGCAGCCAGGAGTTATGGCAGGCAAATAGCCAGGCTCTGATACCACTTGTTGGTAATAACTCCTGATTGATTATTCTATTCATGGCTAAGCATTCATTTATACATTCATGTGACGGTTGTGTTTCACCTTCCGTTCAGCCTTTTCGGCTTCCAACTATTCCTATTTATTTATTTACAATATTATAATCCCTAACGGATTATATTCTAACACTATCTTTGAGGAAATTGCAGGGTTTTCTCCTTTATGGTTTCTATGAGGAAACTTCTTTGTGTCTCTTGTCTCTTGTGATTATTGTTGTGCATGTTATTGTCTCAGATAAGATCCTAGATCATATTGATTAAATGATAAAATTCTGACCTGAGAAAAAGACACTGTGCAACTGCAGAAGCTAGGGCTTCTTATTTTTTGGGTTTCTCTCCATAGATAATCAACAAAAGGAGCCTGGTCTAACTCTCCATTGAAGGGCGTATCTTTTTGTTGAAGTAGAATCTGATTCTAAGAATTTTCAATTTTTGACCCGTCACTACTGCGGGAAATTAGGGATTTTCACAGAAGTGGAATTTTTGAGTGAGCCCAACATATAATTTCTCTCCTCCTCAAAATCCAAATTTAGAGACCAAGATCGAATTTTTTGGTTGGGAAGAACTCTGGGAAAGTCAAACCGTAATTTGACCCTGGACCCAAAAATCAACACAACAAAAGATCAGCTCCAGATCCAGTTCAGGCATCTCAAATTGATAAGATCTAAATATTTTGTATTTCCATTTGAGTTTATTTTTAAAGATGTCTCTTCACACCAAGATTGATGAAAAGATTGAAAGAGCTGATAACTTTCGAGCATGGAAGTATAGGATTTCATTTGTTCTTGAAGAAAATGAATTGGACACCTACATAAGTGGAGAGGTTGCAATTCCAAAGGGAGATGAGGGTAAATCCTTACACAAGAAGAAATTGGTCAAGGCCAAGAGGATTATTGTTGATTCTATCAAGGATCACCTTATACCACATGTGTCTTCCCTAAAGACACCTAAAGAGATGTTTGATCCCTTTACCAAGCTATTTGAAGTGAAGAATATAAATTAGAAGATGACTTTGAGAAATCAGTTGAAGAATGTAAAGATTCAAAATGCAGAGACCATATAGTCTACTACTGCTGCAACAACTCCCCAACAAATTTTCATATTCTAGGGCCCCCTTATATTTCTATTCTTTGGTTTTTCTTAAACTTGCTTTTGCCTTCTTTATGACTTAGTCTTTATTTTGCAAATCAATTTTTTTTTTAAAGAAAAACTCATTTTTTTCACTCGATGTATTGGATGTACTCACGGATTTTATCCGTTATAGCGGAGGTTCTACCCGGTCTTCTTGCTGATCTTTATGCCCTTTTACCCTTTTTGGAAGAATCACGTAAGTTTATCGATACATCAGTTAAACTCTGATGTTCGCATCCGATGTGTCAGAAAGCAGGTCCTTTTCCTTCAGATGGCTTGTTGAAATCCTTTTCGACGAAGCGGATTGACTTGGAGGAAGGAGTTATGTTCTCTCTCACCTTTTGTTTCGGAAGAATCAAATCAGTTCTTCAGCAAAGCCTAGACCACTGTTTCAAATGAATTTCTTGTTCGCACTCGATGTTTTTCGAGAATCCCAACCGATATCGAGCTAAGACATGAGTTTATTTCTGGAAGAGAAGTTTCTTGTCAGTCGATGTGCATCAAATCACTTCAATATTTCCATCTGACACTATCGGAGGCGCTTGTCTCATCTCACCCGATTGTCTTCGGAGGATTGAACCGATACCCTATGGTTAGAAACTGTTGAATCTGTAAATTTGAGCATATAGATCTGTAGACAAACACACAACTCACAAAGAAGATCACACAATTTACTCAGCAATTGAAGAATGAAACAGTGCAAAACGCTTGCAGTTGTGAATGCTTTCATTAATAAAAAAAAGTAATCCGAATGATAATTACAATGAAGTAAAATGGCTTTAATAGCTACAAGCAATTCGAATCCACATGAGGAAGTTCAAATTGATTTGACTCTACTTGATTGTAGGTAACCAAGACTTGTCTAAATCACTATCGGAGGACCTAGTAGTTAACTGTCCTTGTCTAAACCATAACCGGAGTTCATCGGAGCTCTAAAACACAACTCAAGTGTTACATTTAGTGTTAACCAATGGTTAACTGACTATGGTAGGTGAGAAATATGCCCCACATGTGTGTAGTCAAGTAAACCTAGAGCTAACTGAATGTGGAGGACTTGAACTGAAAGTAACTGACTCCTAACTTAGCTTGACCAGTCATTAACTGAAGTGAACTAACCTTGGTTGGTTTTGGCACTCCCAGTGGCTTCCTAAATTGTAGGTTTTGGTCTAGGAGGCTCCTAAACTTATGCAATTAAGTGCAATAAGTGGTAGTGAGCCTCAATTAGTGTTCCCCACACTTTAGTAACTGAAACATGTGCCCCAATTAGGTCAAGTTGACCCAATGGTGCTAATGACTATAAATAGACTGGATGGACTCCTGATTTAGACATGACTCCCGATTTAGACATATGACCAAATTGGACAAGGGAGGATTAATAATCCTAACACCCCCCCTAAATGTTAACTTGGACAATCTGTGGGCCTTGGTAACTAAGACCATAGGTCACCCATTACATCAAGTAAAGTAAAGAAACTGCTCAAAAACAAGGTGCCGGGGAAAAACCACATGGGAAAAAAACCCCACTTCTAATTAAGTAGGTAGAATAAGGATCAATCTGGTTCTTCTCTGCACAGGTATCCTAGGGCCTAGCATGTGAACCTCTCCATTATTATGTCTGGAGGAATCTTCCTCTTTGGAAGAAGAATGATATGCTCAACTAAATCAGAAATATAGACAACTGTCGAATGAAGACTGGACCCATGTAGAGCAACGGAAGGCAACTGAAAAGTGAGGAAAGGTTCTTGAGAATTCAGAGAATGTGAAGAACACTCAAGAAACTGATATGTTTCAGCCATGAATAGAAAACCATGAGTGGTAAGAACAGCCCCAAGTGTTAGGAGCAGGTGTCCAGGCGGATGCAGAAAATCTTCCTCTTTACTAGTTCTGTGAGGAGATGAGCATGTGATCAATAGTAGAGAAGCACTAGGACTGTTGAGAGCGAATGATTGAGCTCCATAGTATGATATAGCTTCTAAAATAGATAATGAATCACATAATAAAATATCAGCAACCTCATATGAGGAAACTAACACCAAATCCCCATCAGCAGTTTTGAAGAGAAAGTGCGGTACTTGATTTTTCACACCGGAACTGGTGAGAGCAGCTACAAGCATGACTGAATGCTTTTGGATTTTAAAATATGAACCAAATAATATCAGATAAGAAAGTAAATCAGATCTAAATAGGTTCAAAACAGATCCAAAACTGTGAAATGGAATCAAATCCCTAGCAGCAATTCTGTAGGAGACTTGCGGTACTTGTTTCTTCACACCGTTGATGAGAATAGCTACAAGCAGTACTGAAAGATTATGAATTTGATATATTAAACCAAGAAATATCAGATTAGATCTAAATAATATCATCTCAGATCCAATAAGGTTAATATCAGATTCAAATAAATGGTTAACCGAGACGGTGGATGCACAGCTTTCTTCTTCTTCAAAATTCTGAATTTTGGTGCATGCAATCCTGCAGGATTTTGCTGGAAAATCTAGATCATGGGGAGCGAATGTGTCACTCTTATAATCTGATATTTCTTCCAAAATATCCAATTTTTTACATATTTGTACACCAGCAACAACATTAGAGGAAAAAAAATCAAATTTTTCTTCACTTTCGGAAGCAATTACTGGTAAATTTTGCACA
This sequence comes from Pseudotsuga menziesii, assembly GCA_001517045.1. NCBI lineage: Eukaryota > Viridiplantae > Streptophyta > Pinopsida > Pinales > Pinaceae > Pseudotsuga > Pseudotsuga menziesii. The sequence continues at coordinate 185,014 of LPNX010170788.1, forward strand.
TAATTTAAAGGAAAATCATCGGTGAATGTTTGCATGGAAGTGCAGTAGAATTTTTCTTCAATATCAGAGATTTGAATGTCTTCTTTTGTTTCAGCAATATGAGAAGATGAGATATCAGAGATCTCATGAACTTCTGGAGCATCAGGAGAAGGAGTCACTGCATGGAGACTGTCTTCAATTCGAATTGACTGTGTAGAAGCTTCTGCTTCATCTTCATCTTGAACAACTTTATCAGAGAGAGTAGAGGCCGAGAATTTTGAATCAAGGATGCTTATGGTGCTGGATGTGCTCCATGTGCTTCCAAAGGTTCTATCCAATCTTGTCCAGAGTTCCTGTGGATCTTTGATAGATCTACTAAGGTAGCGCATGCTAGGAGAAAGAGCCAGTTCCATTATTTCAAAGGCTGCATCCTTTGCATTTAGCCAGTCATCTTCACTCCTAAAATAATTTCTACCGAATCCATCAGACACCCAAAAGAGTTTTCGTCTATGCAGAAATCCAATCATCTTCACCTTCCATTCAAAATAGTCTGAGGAATGGGTGAGAAGAGGAACTGATGAATTCATTTCGAAGTTGTACCTGCAAAACAAAAAAATGATCTAGTAGGATATCTGAGGAGGAGAAGTGCCTTGTCTGCTGAGGCTCTGATACCATGTAAATTTGAGCATATAGATCTGTAGACAAACACACAACTCACAAAGAAGATCTCACAATTTACTCAGCAATTGAAGAATGAAATAGTGCAAAAGACTTGCAACTGTGAATGCTTTCATTAATAAAAAAAGTAATCCGAATGATAATTACAATGAAGTAAAATGGCTTTAATAGCCACAAGCAATTGGAATCCACATGAGGAAGTTCGAATTGATTTGACTCTACTTGACTGTAGGTAACCAAGACTTGTCTAAATCACTATCGGAGGACCTAGTAGTTAACTGTCCTTGTCTAAACCATAACCGGAGTTCATCGGAGCTCTAAAACACAACTCAAGTGTTACATTCAGTGTTGACCAATGGTTAACTGACTGTGGTAGGTGAGAAATACGCCCCACATGTGTGTAGTCAAGTAAACCTAGCACTAACTGAATGTGGAGGACTTGAACTGAAAGTAACTGACTCCTAACTTAGCTTGACCAGTCATTAACTGAAGTGAACTGACCTTCGTTGGTTTTGGCACTCCCAGTGGCTTCCTAAATTGTAGGGATTGGTCTAGGAGGCTCCTAAACTTATGCAATTAAGTGCAATAAGTGGCATTGAGCCTCAATTAGTGTTCCCCACACTTTAGTAACTGAAACATGTGTCCCGATTAGGTCAAGTTGACCCAATGGTGCTAATGACTATAAATAGACTGGATGGACTCCTGATTTAGACATGACTCCCGATTTAGACATATGACCAAATTGGACAAGGGAGGATTAATAATCCTAACAGAATCCACTGATACGTTTCACGGTGAAGATAACATTCCACTCGATGAATGTCGACTATGTCTCTGGTTGTCACCCGATGCCATTGTTTTTGTTTAAATATGGGGCCAATGCGTTGCCCCGATTAAATGCCATAAAGTCTCACAGGCAGACCATTTATTAACCCTATGGCCGAGTCATTTTAAGCACCAAGGGCACTTGTCACGGTCATTCATTGTCCGTTGAAGTTGTTGGTTTTTCGCTAACTGAGCTGTCAATTGCGTTGCAGATCTAGTCAGCTGTGTAGGGACTGAGCACGTTCCTGTCTGTCAGTTCTATTTTCCAGGTAGGATTTCATTATCCTGCTCAGTAATCTTGATGTTTTGGGGTTTTAGGTTTTAATTTTCTACCCTAGTTTTATATACTCGGGAATTTTGGAGGTTTGACTTTGCGATTGTGTATGTTATATTTTTTGTGGGTTCGTTGCGCTCATGGTTCATGAGGAATTGAGTTTTTCCACTTGCCTCACGTCAGTCATCAGCTCTGCCCTTTCCATGGGGGTTTCACTGGCAGTAGGTTGCAGAGGGGCGGGTGTGTACAGACTAGCGTTTCGGTGTCTGCTCCACTCAGATTCTTTTCCATAGGAGCGCGGGAAGGGAGGTTATTATCATTTGTCGGGTAGATTTTCCTTGAGTTAAGGGTTTCTTAAACCACCGCGAGTTGTGGGAGCCCTGGTTGTGATGTCCATACCTTGGCAGGCATATCTCCATTGATGGTATTTGTGGGCTTGAGGTGAATTTTGTTCTTGTTTAGGGTTTTTCTAAGCTATATAGTTTAAATGTGGTCTGTGTGGGAAATGGTGGAGAAGCTTAAGCCTGCACCCAGCTCTCGCTATAGCATTACTTTGTTACTGGTTGAAATGTTTCAGGATGACATGGTGATTATTGTTGTTTTATATGAGTATATGTTGTTGTTGGTTATATATATGCATCTAAGACATGTTTTGATGGTTATATATATGCATCTAAGACATGTTTTGTTGGTTATATATATATGCATCTAAGGCCCAAGCTATGGAAGACGATCCATAAGTGGAAGTCATCGTGAAGGTAGAAATCATATATGAAGATACTAAACCAGTGACTAGAGCTGATCCAGAATTCAGATGGGGCCAGATATATCAAATGATCAAAGACCACACTGTCTTAGGAGCAGGTTTAGAATATATACCAATCTATACAAATATAAAGAGGTCATCTATCATGAAGGCGTCCACTCGTCCAGAAATTTTTCCATGTTCTAAAGTCATTGACTAGATACTTCCAAGAATAGATGTAGTCAAGATGATCTTGGAAGATGTAAATGGGTAAGGTTTTGCTGCTTATAGTCTGACATATGTAGCTCAAGCATGTAAGCTACCCGTAGCTCAGATGTATTTAACAGAAAAATGGTTGAAGGAGTTAGACCTGGATATTTTTTACTGTATAAAGAAGATGATGATCCACGAGAAGCAATTCTGTGCAAATCCTATTGAGAAGTATGAAACTGCAAATTTACATACCCCATATAGGCTTGTTGAACTGAATTTTTGGCCAAGCAAATGGAAAATTTTATAAGATAGGCTGGGTATCAGTGATTTACTTTGTAGCCACCAAGGGAACTATTTTCAACTGGGCTAACATAGTCTCACACAACTTATCTTCATGTATTAGCACAACACTTGGAGGTACGTCACAAAAGAAATCAGAATTCTACATGAGCTCTTTCCTGGTTGATTGCATCTTATGTACTCACCAATTCCCAACGCTAAACTGCAAATGGGATAAGACAAAGACCCTTGTGTATTATGCGTACCAGCTCTTATGGGCCCATAAATATCACAGTTCTTACAAGAACATCTGTGAATACTTCATCATGCCATTCTACAAGCTAATATTCCTCACATAGTGCGATTGCATGTCTAAAAAGACATTAGAAGTAGTGGAGGAGAATGGAAACTATTACCTTTCTGAAGAAGGCTTGTACATACGGATGTATGGGGGGTCTAGAGTCCCTTCCTTGTTGCCAAAGTATGCTACTGATTACATTGTGTGCAAGGAGGTGGTGAGGAAACTTTATATAGATGGGATTGGAAATTTCTTGTTTGATCAAAAGAAGTCTATGTATCCACCTCTCCCATTCTATATAGGCAATTACAAGTTTTCCAAAGTAAAGAGTGCATCTGAGTTTGTAAAGGAATTAGATCATTTTCATTTTGGTGAAAATAGTTTCCACAAAAATGATTCAGCAAACAAGATTGCAGATTACTGTGCATCAGTAGGAGTGCATTTCGAATACATGGACTACCAGGACAAAGATGAAGAGATATTCCACAATTCCTACAATATGAAATCCTTGATTTGGAGGTTCAAGAAGAAAATAAAGACTATGGGTGGCAAAGGAGGCAGTAGTAGTGCTATCGAGCAGAAAAAACAAGAGGAAGAAGCTGCAAGGAAAATAGAAGAAGAAGCCCACAAGTTGTCTCAAGAAGCAGAGAAACGTTTAGCTGAGGAGGAACATCAGAAAATGAAAGAAGAAGAAGATCAGAAAAGGAAAGAATAATAAGATCAGCAAAGGAAAGAAGAAGAAGAGCAAAGAATATGGGAGGAGGCTGAAATAATTAAGAAGGAAGCGACTGAATGAGCAAAAGAAGCAGTGAAAAAGGAAACTAAGGAACTAAAGCAGAAAGTGCAAGAAGACCAGGATCAAGAGAGTCTAGAGTAGGCACATGCTCATAATGATCCCATCAATACAATTTTTCCATCAAGCAATATGGCAACAAAGGATCTAGCTCCCGCATTAGAATTTGGGCTAATTCCTTTCATCCCATCTGAAGAGTATGCAGTGGCTGACCTTAACACAATTTTATATGATAAAAATAAGAAAAGGATTATCATGAGAACCGAAAATATGGTGGTCACCGGAAATAAGCATATAGGAGTTATGGTAACTGAGAAAATAGTCATATATGGGACTAACAAGGATCCTAAACTCCTTGCAATGGCAGGTGTAGCCTCAACCCTTGCAAATACAGATAATTTGGATAAAATGGTGGATGACCTGGAACAATATAAAGAGAAGATATCTCAAATGAGGGAAAATTTAAGGAAAGAGAGAGGTGAAGGAAAAATCTTGAAAAGAAAACATGAGGACAGTCTCCGAGAGCTGGAGAAATTTAAAGAGGCATGCTATATTTTGCAATCTGACAAGGATGCCCTGGTATGTCAGTGAATATCATTGAAGGGGAAAAAGGGATCTTGAGAAGTGAATTGCAGAAGTAGAACAGAAAGGAGATGCAACTAATAAAAGGGTGGAAGAGTTAGAAGTTCAAAACAATTTTCTAAATGAGCAGCTCTAGGAAGCAAAGGAGAAACATCTGGATATTGCTCCTTTCCGAAATCAAAAATCGTTGTTGCAGAAAGAATTGAATCAAGTTTTGTTGAAGTTGGCCGAGGAAATGTAAAAAGTTAAATACATTGAAGCAAGGTTGAAAGAGATAACACAAATGAAGAAGAGATCCGGAAGAATTTTTCCGACGTGGCAAAAATTGTGCAAAGCTAGCTCAATTGGATCGGAGCTCATTCAATCTTCCCGATAAACATGCGCCAGAAAACCTCAGGAAGTATCAAGATGGAATTGGTGATATGAAATTTTGGCTACAAATCAGTAGTACGATTGAACATAACCATTGATAAAACCATAGAGAAGTGTACTAAGTTTTAAAAGGAACGTGTTTGATCCACCATTAATGCCATATTTTAGCAGGTACCTCGTAGCACGATTTCCCATCTAGAGAGCAGCACTTAAAGAACCTTCAATATAGGATACAAACATGAGAAGATAACATATCTAAGATTGAATGTATCGGTTAGGAAACCATTGGAGTCTGGATTGTGTAGGTTTCAGTACACAAGCATCTGTTTGAAGAGCTACCAAGTCAGAACGTGCCAAAGGTCAAGGACATAGAGTCCCAGTTGTCAAAACATGAGATAGAAGCATGAGTGTTGGAGCCAGCAGAATATCGAATTATAAATGAAGAATCCCAAGAATGGGATGTGTACATTAAGAGTCAAACTGGGTCCACCTAGATTATTTGACTTATCCACAAATGGGGGTTTTCTTTATGTAATATTTTGTTTAGGTCCTTTTCCTAGTGAGCACACTAGAGGACAAAATTTTGTAAACGAAAGGTTAAGGGAAGCCCAAAGGGCATACCAAGAGTCATTTTGAAAATGTATAAATATAAATAGAATCGAATAGAAGAGGACTTTTCTAGCTCTAATATGTGAAAAAATTGTTGTAAGAAGGACTATTTCTTTTTATAATAAAGAGGATAAAGTTTCTGATGGAGAAGGAGCTGTCGAAGTTTCAAATGCATGCTGTGTAGATGGCTGGATATAGAACTATTTCTGTTTTAGCTTACTCTGCAAATCTATGAGATCATTCTAACTTCTGAACTACTTCTATGTTGTGAATTATTTCCTTTCCTTATGATGAATCTTATGCAGCAAAATTAGAAATGAATGTTTTAACAAACACTGAGCTATCTCTATGTTAATTTTCCTCTTGTGTTTATGTGTTCTGAATTTATTAGCTACCTGTAAAATTCTTTGTGCAGAAAATGCAGTACATTACTCATCTAAATAATAATCTTGCTCCCTGGGGATAGATTAGATAAGATAGTTTAGTTTAGCATAGTTGTTATTTTCTTTATGTGATTCAAGAATAAAGGGGATAAGACGGGAGGTAAGAACCTACGCATCACATTGTGAAGTATTTGTTTCTTGATCATCTGCATTTAATTTAGGTGTTTCTTGATCATCTGCATTTAATTTAGGCACTTGCATATCATTTATAAAACATAAAAAATACACATAAATGGTGGACCAGGCCGCAACCAGTAAAATATATTTAAAACTTCATTTAACTCTACAGTATCCGGGACACTAACCAGATGGATTCCCCACACCAAATGATAAATGATCTAATTGGGAATGGTAATTGGGGAGAATCCCTACTGTCGGTACCTGATATTTTCCAGGCATAAACACAATCATACTTTAAAAGGGTCTCTCAAATAAAAGAAAAACTTGAAGCTGTGGAAGAAGAAGTAGAGAATGGAGAAATTGTGATGACTACCTTGAATGGTCTCTCGAGGTCAAGGGACTCCTTTATTCAAGGGATTTGTGCTAGAAAAAATTTAATCACTTTCAATAGGCTATGGGAGGAATGCTCACAAGAAGAAGCTTGAATAGTAGCTCGAGAAGAAAAGATGGGAAATGAAGATCAAGCTCTCACAACACACACCAAGAAAATCAGAAGGGACCACCATCATCTAAAAGGTAAGCATTCTCACCAAAATCAGAAAGATAAATAGAATATCTAGCAGAGATCTATCTAAATTCATATTCTATACATGTGATGAGAAAGGACACTTCACTAGAGTTTGTCCTAGAAATAAAGGTGGCTCTCACAAGAAGATGGAAAACAAAAAAAGACATCATGCTCACACTGCAGAGGATGATGAAGCTCCCAGGAAGAGAGTCAAAGAAGAAAGTGAATATTATTCAAGTGATAAAGAGTATGTTTTGATTTCTTCCCTCATGGGAACTGTTACACATGGAAGCAATGATTGGCTCATAGATAGTGGGGCTTCCAAGCATATGACAATATTCAAAGAATCCTTTGTGAAACTATTCGAACATGAGTCACCCCACAAAGTGAAACTTGGGGATGAATACCAATATCCCATCAAAGCTAGTGGTGAAGATTCCTATAAGCTAGACTCTAGAAAATCTATGAAGATGAAGGGTGTCTTGTTTGTACCAGGACGAAAGAATAATATTCTCTCCATATCTACATTGGATGCAAAAGGTATGAGGGTTGCATTTGTAGATGGCCAAGTCCTTATGTGGCCGAAGGGAAAGACTATAGATGATGTCGTAGTGATTGGAGAGCAAGAGGGAGGCTTATACAAATTAAAGGGCCAACCAGAACAAGCTTTGATGCATGACTCAGTAGAGCCAAGTGAACTTTGGCATAGAAGGATTGCACATGTGCACTATATGGAATTACCACTTGAAATAAAAGTTGTTGAAGGTATTCCAGAAATACAGGAAAATCATGAAGGCATTTTCAAAGGATGTGCAAAGGGAAAGAACAAAAAGAAGACATTTCCAAGTAGCGAGAGAAAGGAAAAAGGAATCTTGGAAATTATTCACTCCGATGTATGCAGTCTGATGTCATCCAATTCATTACGTGGGTATGTACATTATGTTTCTTCCATTGATGATTTTTCTAAGAAGACATCGATACATTTCTTGAAAAGAAAGGATGAAGTATTCGGTGAGTTCAAGGAATTCAAAGCCTTGATCGAAAACCACATAGAGAAGAAAATCAAGACCTTTCGATCAGATAATGGCGAAGAATTCACATCAGATGAGTTCAAGGAATTATGCAAAGAGTCAGGGATTAAGAGGGATTTGACCACTCCATATAATCCACAACATAATGGGGTTGTAAAAAGGAAGAATAGAACGATTATGGAAGCAGCAAGGGCAATGCTTCATGATCAAGATCTTCCTATGCATATATGGGAAGAAGTTGCTAGGACAACTGTATATGTACAAAATCATACTCCACATAGAGTACTTGAGAAAAAGACACTAGAATAAGTATTCTCTGGAAAGAAACCGTAAGTCAACCATCTCAGAATAATCGGTGTACATACACATTCCAAAATAAAAGAGGACGAAGTTAGATCCTTCAGGAAAGATGGGTATATTTGTGGGATATAGTGAAAGCTCGAAGGATTATAGAATATATTTCTCAAGATTCAAAAAGATTGACATCAGCAAGGATGTGACATTTGGAAAAGACTCATATTACAACAAATCCAAAAAGAGACCTGTTGAACCTAGGATAGATTATGAAGAAATTTTTTTGAACCTGTAGCCAGATACACTTCCATCAAATCAGTACTTTCTTTGGCTGCAGTGATGAAATAGAAGATACACCAGATGGATGTCAAGACTGCGTTCTTGAATGGTGTAGTGGAAGAGGAAGTGTATGTGGAGAATCCACTCGGATTTGAGACATGTGATATGGATACTCATGTGTGAAAATTGAAGAAGGCCCTGTATGGTTTGAAATAGGCACCCCAAGTAAAGCTTCCTGACTAGCTTGGCATTTACCAAGAGTAAAGCAGATTCCAACCTTTACTACAACTTTGAGGAAGGAAACCCAATGATACTCCTATTGTATGTAGATGACTTGTTTGTGACAGGTGAGGATGGGTTGATTGCTGACACAAAGAGGAAGCTTGTTGTCGAGTTTGAGATGAAGGACTTAGGTATGATGCACTACTTTCTAGGCATGGAGGTGTGGTAGAATGTGGGTGGAATCTCCCTTGGACAAGGGAAGTATGCAGTGGATATCCTGAAGGGGTTCAAAATGATGGGCTGCAAGGCCATGACCACAACTATGGAATCGAACCTGAAGCTATTGAGTGATTCTTCATCAGATTCGGTTGATGCCATGATGTATCATCAATTATTGGGTCCTTGATGTACTTAACGAATACGAGACCAGATATTTGCTTTGTTGTGAACACATTGATCCAGTTTCTGATGAATCCGAGACATGTTCACCTTATTGCTGCAAAGCATATTCTGAGGTACCTGAAGGGTATAGTTGATTATGGGCTCAAGTATGAGGCAAGTCAGAAGATTAACTTGGAGGTTTATGTGGATTCAGATTGGGCAGGTATTGCCATTTATAGGAAGAGCACTTTGGGTTGCTGCTTCGGTATGGGATCAAGTGTGATCTATTGGTTTAGAAGGAAGCAGTCCTGTGTGGCACTGAGTACAGTCGAAGCAGAGTATGTCGTGGTTTATTTGGCTAGTTGTGAGGCACTGTGGTTGAGGAAGATACTATCTGACCTGCTTGATCTCCATTTGGATGCTGCTTGTATATACTATGACAACTAGAGTTGTGTGAAGTTGTAGAACCCAGTGTTCCATGACAAGTCAAAGCATATTGAGATCAAGTGTCACTATATCAGGGATATGGTGTAGAGAGGTGTATTGAAGCTCCAATATGTTGTGATGGATGAGCAGATGACTGATGTGTTTACCAAGTCATTATCCAGAGTGAAGTTTGAGTACTTCAGAGAGAAGCTTGGTGTTCGTCATATCGAGGTTCCCTCCAAAGGGAAGTGATGAGTCTGGAAGACACAGATACACAAGAGCCTTTTCGAAATGGTGGTAGGTCGGGCCTAACATGGTCGGATGTAAGAGCAGATACTTTACAACATGGTGGAAAGCTAGGCCTCCCATGGTTGGATGTAAGTGTAGAGACTTTTTGACATGGTGGCAGGCTGGGCCTCCCATGATCAGCTGTAAGTGCAGAGCCTTTCGAACATGGTGGCAGGCTGAGCCTCCCATGGTTAGATGTAAGTGCAGAGCCTTTCCGACATGGTGGCAGGCTGGGATTATCATGGTCGGATGTAAGTCCAGATCCTTTTCGACATGGTGGCAGGCTGGGACTCCCATGGTCGGATGTAAGTGCAGAGCCTTTCCGACATGGTGGCAGGCTGGGCCTCTCATGGTCGGATGTAAGTGCATAGCCTTTTCGACATGGTGGCAGGCTGGGCCTCCCATAGTCAGATGTAAGTGTAGAGCCTTTTCGACATGGTGGCAGGTTGGGCCTCCCATGGTTGGATGTAAGTGCAAAGCCTTTCTGACATGGTGGCAGGCTGGGCCTCCCATTGTCAGATGTAAGTGCCGAGCCTTTTCGACATGGTGGTAGTTTAGGCCTCCCATGGTTGGATATAAGTGTTGAAGATGATGAGACCTACATATAATGAAAAAGGGCTAGCATTGTAGATGAATACTTAAATGGAGGTTAGGCCTACATCCAACATGAAAAAGGGTTGGCTCTTTAGAACGGGCCTATGCTGAGTAGATTTGAGAGATATCACCATTTTCTCAAGATAGATACAATAGTGATGATGATGATCCAGTAATGAAGACTTGTGCTAATGAACTCTGTCAAGGGAACACCTTCCTTGTTAAGAGGGATTGTTGATGTATTTGTAACTTCAAAATGTATTCACTTGTATATTTCTTATTATATTTCATTATACCTTGACGGAGATGTTTGTTCCTCTGATTGGGAGAGTCATTAATATAATACAGTCATGTAAATTCATTGAGTTTAACCCTCAATTGTAAGTCGAGGCAATAGACCCCACAGTTGAGTTGTATTGGGGTTATTAGACTCTCCTAGAGAAGTCGTCCCTATAGAGTAAATTTCAAGTGGAAAACAAGTATAAATAGAGAGTGAGACTCTCTATTTGAAACACACACTCACTCAACAATAGTGCATGAGTGAGGGAGGAGTAGCTCGCACAAGTGAGAGGGAGAAAAGATGTCAGAGATCATATTTGTATCTTTGGGTTTTAATTTTGCTATTGGTGCTCATTCTATCTCTGAGGAAGTTGCGGGGTTTTCTCCTTTATGGTTTCCCTGAGGAAAATTATTTATGTCGCTTGTCTCTTGTGATTATTGTTGTGCATGTTATTCTCTCATATACGATCGTAGATCATATTGATTAAATGATAAAAATATAACATACATTAGCACTCAAAGGATCAGGATACAAGGATATATAAAAAAGAAAAAGGTAAACAATGTTGATTGATTTTGATAGTACCCTTCATACAAAATGCTTGGTTTGACAACAAAACAAAGGAGAGACAATGAAGACACTGGGTCTTCTAAAACCATTATCCATACCATGTCAACATTGGGAAGAGATCTCAATGGATTTTATTAAAGGACTAGTTAAGTCAAAAGGACATATATTCATCATGGTAGTAGTGGATTGAATGACAATGGTTCTCTAGTTATCATCCTTTTAAATCAAGTACAATGGTTGTAGTATCCATGGAATTGGTTCAAAAGATACATGGAATCCCCAATGTTATTATAAGTGATATAGATCCAATTTTCACCAAAAATTTATGGAAGGAAATATTTTCTTTTTAGGGAACTTAGTTGGGTCACAATTCCTCTTACCATCCTCAATCTAATAGGAAAATTGAGATTGTGAATAAATGACTAGAAGGGTATCTATGTTGCTTGGCATATGATAAACAAACACAATGGCTCAAGTAGTTTCCCTTAAAAGAATGATGGTACAATATATATTTCCATACTTAAAAAATGTCATCATTGATGGCCTTTATGGCTGAAGGAAAAAAAGTTCCTCAATAATCGAATAACCAGAATAAGTAACGTAGAAAAACCATAAATGGCTAAGTAGAAATTAAAAATGTAATGTATGATAGATAAGTAAGATGTTTTACAAGAATTAGTGTCGGGTATTTTATACCCTAAGTGGTAAGGGGGGTGACTTTTGAAGTCACCTCTTGAGTAATTAATTAATTATCCTAATTAAACTACTTAGTATTAAATGTTAATATTTATAACATTTATATTTGTTACATTTCCTTCCCCTTAAGGGAAGGTTTGTCCTCAAAGCTTGTATCGACACCAATGTCTGAATTCCCTTGAACTGTCATCTTGGGATCATTTCCTTTTTGTAATTGTGACACTTGATGAGATGAGATGATATGAGTTACAAATTCCCAAGGAGAATTGTCGCATCGTATCTGCTGTGGTCCATACCATATCTATTTTTATCGGAGCTCTGAGATCATTTTGTGGAATGGGTTCTTTCAATTGTTGCTTAGCATGGTTATATGTTTGCATGTCAACATAATTCTTCTGTAAGTGATTGTTTTGACCTTGTCATTGGTAAAAATGATGAATATAATTAGGATGTCTATAAGGTGTATGTGTTTTTTGTTTTTCTTTCTTTTGAACTGCGGCTAGGGCTGCCTTCCCTTCCTTGATTTGATTTTTGGATGCATATTCCTATATTTGTGCTTCTTGTTTCTCCTGTAAATTGTTATGATTTTGAATCTTTTCGAATCTTTCATCTTGCGAATTTTTGTCAATTTATAACTTCTTGATTTGATTCTCTAGTTCTCGATTATGATTCTTTAGACACTAGTTTTCTTCCAGTTTTTCCAGTGTTCTTCCTTCGAGGTCTTGACCGGAGTGTTCCCTCTTACTACTGCGTTTCATTTTTTTGATCTTTGTAATCAATGTTTAGTTATGATTTCGTAATAAAAAAAATCTCTTCGGTATTGCTTGATAACACACTATTGATTTTTGTTACTTTCAACTTATGTGTCTTCTTACTATCGTCATATTGCTGCTGGAGTTTTTCTTTTTGCTGTTGACAATGACATAACTCTGTTTCCTGATTTTCTAACTTTTCATGTAGTTGTGCCAATTCACCTTCCTTGTCCATGACGACTTTATTTAGACGACTAATTTCCTCTTCTAAGTCAATATTGTTTCCATACGGACATTCTTTGATTTTGTCTAGTTTTTTTATTTGGTCTTCAAGTTGTTGAATGATACCTTCTAGATGTGATATTTTCTCGTCCTTATCTGATAATTTTTTTGTGAGTTTTTCTCTACTATCTTCCAATGATAGAATTCGTAATTTTGAGGTAGTAATATGTTATTTTTGAAAATCATTACTTCGTTTCTGATTGTCGAACTAGAGTTGTAGAACACTATTAGCTGGTTCACACGTTTTTAGCTAGGTCGAAACTGTTCGTAACTGTGATTGCAATTGTGAGTGACCTAGATCATCTTCCATAGTAAAATATTTGTTACATATCGGACATGAGTGATTGCAATTTTTAAAAGATGTCAGATATTGGAATTCCATTTTGCAATAAGGACACTTAGTCCAAAATTTGGATTTATATATGGAATCCATAATTTTTTTAATATATTCCAAGACTTGATTTATGCTTTTTTAATCTTCTTTGATTCTTTTTCTTTTTTGTATAAAGTAAAAATTGTAAATAACACAATTATTAAATAATTATTATTAAGTAATTATTATTATTATTATTATTATTAATTACTATTATTATTAAAAATGTAATAATAATAACAAATATAATATATTATTGATTATTATTTAAAAATAATAATATAGTATATATATTTTTTGTGAATTGGGTCGAAAAGTTTTTTGAAAAAACATATAACAATAATAAATTTTATTATTACTAATAGTATTATATATATATATATATATGAATGAATGTTGTAAACCCTATAATTAAAAAAACCACTTACTAAAACAAAACGGTGGGTTGAGAAACCACTTGTGGTTTTACTCTCTTTTTTTTACCTTCCTTTCGTATGGCATCATCTTCCTTCTTCTTCTCTCATTTTTTTTACTTCTTCCTTTTTCTTTTTTTCTTTTTACTTTCTTTTCTTCTTTTACTTGGTCAAAGACCATAATTTTAGGGACTCCCTAGGATTATGATTAAAAATAATGATATGGCCAAAGGCTTGGATCGCAAACTAGCTCTGATACCACTCTAGAAAACAAAGTTCCTCAATAATCGAATAACTAGAATAAGTAACGTAGAAAAGCCATAAATGGCTAAGTAGAAAGTAAAAATGTAATATATGATAGATAAGTAAGATGTTTTACAAGAATTAGTGTCAGGTGTTGTATACCCTAAGTGGTAAGGGGGGTGACTTTTCAAGTCACCTCTTGAGTAATTAATTAATTACCCTAATTAACCTACTTAGTATTAAATGTTAATATTTATAACAGTTATATTTGTTACAATGGCTATCATTCTCTTTCCATAACATCATCCTCAAAAGAGAAATATAAGGTTCAATTAGTGGAGGATCACATAAAGCACCAAGAGGATCTCCAATTATTCAAAGATAACTTGATTAAAACAAAAAATAGAATGAAACAATAAGTATATCAACATCACATTGAAAGGTAACTTGAAGTGGAGGGTTGGTTATTTTTTAGGATATGACCATATAAATAGACGTCCCTCAAGAAGGAAATGAAGGGTGATAAATTAGCACCCACGTACTATGGTCCCTATAAGGTGTTGTGGCGAATTGGATGTATTGCTTACAAATTGGAGTTGTCTCCATCTTCATGTGTACATCCAATATTACATGTGTATTTCCTTAAAAATTTAATTGGTGAGAAGATATTAGTCTAGACTATTTTACCAGAGATTGATGAAGGAGGGAAATTGCTACTGGAACCTAAAACAATGCTTGACACAAGAACGAAGAAACTATGAGATCGATTAATTACTGACTATCTCATAAAGTGGAAGAACTTGCCAATAGAAGAGAATACATGGGAAGATGAGTTCTTTAGGCAAAAATATATAGACTCTTAATCAAGTGTTGAGGAAAACAATTGTTTGAAGGGGAGGGGCATGTTAAGCCCTATATATTGTAACATTGCATTTATATTGTTATATTAGTATTGTCTTTATTGGTTGGATAGGACCAAAGTAACATATATGATTTCGAAAAATATATTTTTGAGGGTCCAGAATGTAACTTATCAACAATATGGGTGAAAATATCACAAAATATCAACAAATGTCGAGAAACCTAAAAAAATACAAAAAAAACAATTTTCAATTTTTTAACATATAAAGCAACAATAACATCAAATAAACATGTTGCTATATAAATATGAAAATACAACTAATATATAAGATGTATAAGATGTCAAATGACGGATCATGATCACATATTTATAATAAATTGAAAATATTGAAATATATTCCTAATAGAATGATAGAAAATCACATAAAATGATATAAAAAAATGTAACTCATGAGAGTAATCATCATGTGTCATGAGGCATCTAGATACTACATAGTACAATGATAAACAATTGGAATCATTGATCCCCTCAAAGGGGGACCACTCTTACCTTGGAAGCAATAGGTGGTATTGTAGGTGCTTTAGATGAGCCTAGGGTGGAATTGGAAGCTCCAACTTCTCAAGCTATGGTGGAAGGTAAGGGGGTTGAAGAGGAATACAATGTGAGTTGTATCCTCCCATAACTACATATCATCAAAAAAATTGTCTATATTGGGATCTTGTTCATCAATAGAACCATATGCCCCCCTCCTCTAGACTCTCTTCCTTGCCTCTACCTCAAATATCGAAGTTTATCCTCCAAGGACATTAGTCAACAAACTCAATACCCTACAATTTTAATGAAACTTACTAATCCAATCGTTAAAATAAGGTATACAAATATTCCCATGCTTAATAAATGATTTTGCTTGAGTGAAGGGTGTATTTTTATTAAGGTCATGACCAAGGAGTTCAATGATCAACACCACCAATATAAAGGTGCATAGAGGGTTTGATATGTTTGATTAAACGATAGTCCCATACCCTCATACATGATAGAATACAGTGGAAATGTTGCAATCCTAAAATCCTGAAAACTATTAAGTCTGTTGAATAATGAATGGGATCTAAAATTCTAGTTTTTGTACATGAAGTCTGATGAGGTTGGAACCACTCTTAAACATCTTGAAACAATTAATGGTAATGTTAAAAATTAAAGTAAAAGGATAGAAGATGAAAGATAAGGATAATGTCAATTTTACTTAAGAATTTAATATCACCATTTGTTTTTAAACCAGATTGTCTGGTTCCGGTCCGGTTCTAATAATACTGCCAAAAACCTAACCCATGACTTTATTTCCTAAATTCCATGCATTTTTTATAAGAAGTGTGATATTTTCCAAAATCTAGTGATACAGTCCCAATATTTGTTTTCAAGGGAACAACACATAGGGGCCCCACCCTAAGGGGCCTTGCCCATTCAGTCTAATTACAGATCTAACTCGTTGGGGACATCAAGTGAGGCCCTTATATAATGATGTATATCCACCCAGGGATTTGACCCCGAGACCTGCTGCTCACAACTTACAACACTCAACCACTTGAGCTAGCTCACCGAACTGATACAATCCTAATATATCAAACCACATTCAATATATCACGATATGTTCAATTGTCATATTTTTCATCACTTTTAGGGGTGATATATCACGATATGGGTGATATATCGCCGATATATGTAACTATGGATAGGACCTTAATTGTAATGGTGTGGTTTTCTAGATACATATACCATTTGTCTCCTATACATATACCAATGATACCTAGCTTTGGGATCATCTCATCTTGCATTGTGTATTTGATACATTGTATAAGGAGGTTGCCCCATCGAAGAGGCTTCTTGCTCATCTCTTTTCTTCATTCTTAAAGTGTGGGATTACTCTCTCTTTATTATGCCCTTTTGGGAATTTTATGCATAATAGTTTGTCCCATGGCCTATTTGTTCCAAATACATAATCAATATTTAAATAACAAAATTGGTATATGGGTAAAATGAATGCTTTCAATATCATAAGAGAAGACCTAGTTAAATACCTTATAATGGTTGGTATGATGAAAAATGAAAATCGACATGAAAACATATATCAAATGTTATTTTAGAAGAGGAGACACATTGGATAAATGAATACAGAAATCTTATGCACAGAAGAAGAAAAAATCTTCATAATAATAAAATAGATCTAATTGACACCCTCACACACCATCCAAAATAGTTCTAGCAACAACTATATCTACAATCCTCTTAGTTGGGTGGCACAAGGAGGAAGACATTATTGCAATATATGTGAAATTTATGAGAAAGCATCAATAGAGACATTATTTCACAAGAAGATATAGAGGTGGGAACCAAACATCTTGTTAATGGAAAAGGCACATGATCCTCGTGGTTTAACAACTAAAATGGTCAAATAGTGGGGTCTAATTTTCCATGCACTTTCTAAAGGATACATTCCATTTCATCATATGGTGTGGGTTTCCTTAAAATAGGAGATATTTTATTATAAGGACAACCACAAAATTGAATTTTTGGTTATTTTCAAATTCTAAATCCACCATTTAATTCCAAATTTAATAAAATATGTGTTTGGAAAGTTTGTAAAGTGATACGTATTAAAAAAGGTGATGATATAAATAATGTGAAAAATTAGAAAAACATCATTTGTTGTAGCTTTTTTGCCAAACTAATTGGCACCATTATACAAATGAAAATAAGTAAATGGGTAAAATACAATCATGTTAGTGCTCCCTCTCATGTTGGTTTTGGTGGATGCTTTCAAGCATTGACTCTTTGGTAACTCTTAGAGATGTTATTGTGAAAGCACAAGGGAAAGAGTAATAATATTTATCTTTTCTTTGCCATTTTTTCTAATGCTTTGTGTGAAGAGGTGCTTTATACAATTTAGTATGGATGTGATTGTACCATTGGTCCTATCCATAATGCTTACATGGTCAAAATATTGTTTATGTTAAAAAATAATTTCACATCTATTTAAGTTTAGTATGAAAACAAAAAAAAATTAGTAATAATAAATAATTCATACACACATACACATGGATTCATATTAACTCCCGATTTATCAAGTGTAATTGAAAGATTAAATCCTTCAATATGATGACGATGATAGTTATTAACATCCACTAAGACCAAATTTGGTCTATCATAATCTTAAAATGGTAAGGAGTCGCTTGGTTTTCTTTATAATTTTATTTCTATGATTGAAATGATTTAAGAGAAGCATTCCTAAATCGCCATAGTTGTGATGAGTTAAAAGGTTAGTAAGGTTATTATTGTAGCAAATATTTTGAAATTGAGCTCTAATGTGGGTGTACATGGGCATTCTACAAGAAAGTGATTTTCATCTTCAACCCTCTTGTTCTCACAAAGATGACAATTTATTTCATCCCATGGTGATCCAGTTTTATGAGGGAACGGATTGAAACAAAAATATTCTAAAAAAAAGAGAGACAATTATACTCAAATTCTATTAATGAATGGAATTTGTAGGAGCTGTAATCAAATGTAGAGTGAAACAAACTTGTTAAAATGGTGGAAGCTTATGTAATGAAAGCCAAATTTAATTATTAAGCTAGGTTAATTAATGTAAATAAACTAAGAGGTGACTTGAAAAGTCACCTCTCTTTCCCAATTATGGTATAAATTACTGGGGCACCTATTATGTAAATCATCTCCTACATTTATAAAATATACATTTCTACATTATGTTCCTTGTCTTCATCTCTTTTTCTCTTTCATTGGTATCAAAGCTTCTCGGCTCTCAGCACCATCCCACCACCTTCCATCCTCCACACTCCCACCTCCATTGCATCCACCTCTACCTTTCCCTCGCTCACTCACACTACCCTCCATCACTAGCTGCTACCTCTCTTCTCCTCCCTTAGCCACGTGTGCCTACCTCCACCATCCTCTCCAACGCCGGACTCCCAATTGTCGCACTGCTCCATTCTCTCCACTCTTCCTCCGGCCGCTCCATCCTCCATCCCTCTCGTCGCTCTCCATCCGCACCTCCATCTCTAGACAACTTCCTACCTACTTTCTCCCACCTACCTCTGCTCCTCCATTCTCCCCTCCTTGTTCCTTCCCTCTTCCACCTCCGCGCACTCTCAAACCACGCATCCTTCTCTCCATTGCCATCCCATTTGCATTTCCCCACATCTAATCTGCCAACCACCCATCGTTGTTCCCGCCTCTTGTCCAATCTGCTACGCCATCCACCTTCATTCTCCATCACTCAACGCTGCCTCCACATGACGGTTGGTTAAACCCATTTGTTACTAACTAGCCTAGATCCAAATCCTAGGCTCTATCAAGTGCTGAGAGGGATCAAATCTCCTGAGGTGCAAACTTCCTTGAGTGCAATACCCTGTTTTAAATGTTGGCTATAAATAATATTGTTGATTATAAGGGAGATGTTGTAACATTCCTCTTGTAAACCTGTAAACCTCTTCTCAGATATTGCACTCAAGGAGGTTTGCACCTCCGGAGATTTGATCCCTCTCTACCCTTGATAGAGCCTAGGATTTGGATCTAGGCTAGTAGTTATATGTAATAATCACTAAAACTACACATTAAACCATATATCCATCCTAAATATCTTAGTAAAATATAAATAAAGCGAAAACACACAACTTCTCTAAAATTGCAAAAAGCAAAAAGTGGTAATCTAAATATTAGAAGTGTTTGCCACCATTTTCTGGGATCCTTGCCAAAACTACAAAACGATGGTTTTCCTTACTACAGAGAGAACAAAACAAAATCACATATAATTTGAAAAGAACCCGATTCTTTCTCATCATGTAAATTTAATCAAAAATTTTAATTAGGAAACGATTTACAATTTAATAATCAAAATAAATATTCAAAGGAGGAAATTTTGTAGTAGCTCAATTTTATTACTGCACTTAACAGCCTCTTCATTGCTCATATAGCACTCAATAGCCTGGGATAAAAGGTACTCAAAATACCTGTCTTCGGCGAAAATTCAATTTTTACTCATATTTTCACTTTGATCATGGCTTTACAATGATCACAATTAAAGTAAGAGCATTTGACACTCTATCTATCATGCATGTTTTCACGTTTTCTTATGTTTGCTTAATTTTGGGAAATAAAATGTTTGCATCTTACAAATAAAACTTTTTAAACTTTTTTTTTGTTGTAGTTTTTTTTTAACAAATATGTGTGTAATGTCGATTAATATTGATGTCTTTGTACATTTATAGTTTGTTGTAGTAATGTCTATTATCTGAAATCATAAGTAAATAGAAGTAAATACTTACATAAGGGTACAACATCTCCCTCATAATATCTATAGCCGACATTTACATGAGGAACATTACATAACATTACAACATCTCCCTCATAATCGGAAATCATAAGTAAATAGAAGTAAATATTTATTGAGCCGAGAGGCTCTCTACAGCCTAGTATGGGGGAGATCTTGTAACGTTACGTAACGTTGTCACATTATGTAACGTTGTAACGTTACGTTACATAATGTTATGTCGGCTAAAAAAAAATAGAAAAAAAAAGGTAAAGTTACAATGTTATGTCGGCTCAAAAAATAGAAAATTAGAAGAAAAAAAAAAACAACAACTATATAAATAGCAAGAAGTATCACAAACTACATCCAAATTCTAGCTACCTGATCACTGTGAACTACGTGTCAAGATTATAGTTCCATTGATGGTGGATTGGATGTATATGTATAACCTGATAAAGGTTTCATAGGCATAGTATGTATGGAAAAGAGGTCTTGAAAGGTTTAAATGTTTTGAAGGAAGCTCTTGAAAGGATTTAAATCAACTTTGTATGTCAGTCGCTATATAAGCGATTTTGTATGTTAGTCGCTATATATGCTATGAATGTCGAGGTTTTTTTAGGTTTTTGTTTTTTGGTTATACATTTCAATGTATATGAAATAATGCTCAGGGCTGCTGTATTCAGCCAAATATAGACTGAAATCATTGACAAATATTGGGAAATTTTGCAGATCGAGACATGAAGAATGATATGGGAGAGGCCACCATCTCTTATTGCACCTCACATCCTTCAGAGGAGGTTGTGGGGATATGCGCATCGTGCTTGAGAGAGCGATTGTATAGTTTGAAGGCCAAAAAACAGCCACGGAGACGATTATTAGAAATTGTTTACAGTTCTGAATCGGATTCCTGTGGAGAGATTCATGAAGATTCTTTTGGAATTCAGACACCCATCTCAGACAATTATGCTGTAGCAAACCACGAGATAATTCCCAGGAAAAAGTTTCTGTGGATGGCATTCTATAACGTTGATTTCACTTTTTTTCCTCATGCTTTACTGCATGAGGAAACAGTCTGTTAAAACAGTCTGTTCAAGGCCATTCCATGTTTACAGCCCTTTTGCAGTGAAATTTTATTATGATATGGGTCGCTTGAGATATATTGGGTCGCTCTGCTGTATAAAAAATAAAGGGTGTCATTAAATCAAACAGCAATTGAGCAATTGAGAAACCAGGTATTACACTCAAGGAGGTTTGCATCATAGGAGATTTGATCCCTCTCGGCTCTTGATAGAGCCTAGGATTTGGATCTACGTTGGTAGCCTATATTTACATGAGGAACGTTACAGAATGTTACGTTACAAGATATCCCCCATACTGGGCTATAGAGCGCCTTGCGGTGCAATAATTTTTGTAATATTAATAATATTTATTAAAATTATTATTTATTAATATTATTATTAATTAAAAAACTATATTATAATAATCATTGTTATTATAATTACTTAAAAAAAAAACTATATTATAATAATAATAATAATAATTATTATTATTATTATTACTTAAAAAAAAAGAGGAAAAAAGGGAGAATCGTGGCGGGCTGGCATTATATAGCAAATAAAAATAAGTCCATGTTCAGCACTAGGAAGATTCCAGTAATCACCAGATCAATGGATGCTTAGTTCGATCAAATCAATGAGAAAATTAACAAGAATTACGAGGAACTCCACGTAAAAATCAAACAAACCAATGATGATTTGACATCAAAGTGGACACAATTTACGTCACGAATAGAGAATAGCTTCCTCACTCTACAAGAAAACCAAAAGAAAAATCAAGCAATTTTAACCACCATCTTGGACAGATTACAAATCTCGCATGACCTACAACCAAACTCTCCAAGAACTCTGGAGCAGCCAGATCCTCTATTCAACATGTCATCATCTAACGCATATACACAAGGACGTCAAATACGGGTGAAAGTCAAGTTACCCAAATATGACGGGGACGAACGACAATGCATAGCGTGGATTAACAAAGCCTAAGAATACCTAGACATCCACAACATCCATTATGACAGTGAGAAAATTAAATATGCCTCCATGCATCTAGAAGGCAGTGCTTACAACTGGTACTTATGGTGGAAGAATACTGCAAGAATATGTTCTTACAACTGGGTTAGCTTCAGAAACGACCTCATCAAAAATATTCCAAGGCATTGAAGAAAAAGACTTCTTTGCCAAAATCACGATGTTACAACAAAAAATAGTGTCGATGAGTACATCTGTGAATGGGAAGCGCTGTCAAATCGAGTGCCAGAGTTAACCGATGACTAATGACTATAGACCTACATACACGGTCTAAAACAACACATCTGTGATGAACTAGAGTTACACAACATCTCTACCATGGAGGAAGCATGACGTAAATCCATGATTATTGAAAGCAAATCCGTTCATACAAATTTTGACCAAGATGACTCCAAAAAGAACCCCCTCCATTCAGGATACATAGGAAATCCAAGGTATACACTGCCTCAACTTAGGGAAGGAACAAAGCCCATTTTCGAGGCTCAGAGAATAAAAGAAGGAAAATGTAATTTCTGTGGAGACAAATGGGATCCTAAGCACATATTCTTACAAAAGAAATTATATGCTTGTGAAGCAGAGCTAGAAGTCAATGAACCAATTTAGAACGATGTAAATAGCCAAGAAGAATACCACCCAGGAATCAAGGATGAATCCCCACAAATCTCATTAGCCTCTATTACCGGAATCTCCCAACCGCAAACATTGAAGATTAAAGGTCATATAAAAAATAATAATGTCACAGTTCTCATTAACTCTGGCAGCACCCATAACTTCGTTAATGTCAACCTTGCTAAAGTATTTAACCTATTTATTCATCCAGTACCTAACATGACAGTTATGATAGTATATGGAAAGAAGATTGAGAATGTGGGAATATGTCACAAGGTTAAGTTACAAATGCAAGAATATAACTCATAATCAGATTTCTTTGCGGTACCACTGGGAGGAATCAACGTAGTATTAGGAATACAATAGTTACAAACCTTGGTTACATACTTTGCAAATCACCAAGAACATTTTATTGAATTCCATGCATTCGGGAAAACACACAAATTATATGGGTTCCAACCACCTCTGACATAATTGGTTACAACACATCAGATGGAAAAGCTACATTGGAAGGATGCACTAACGTAAATAATTCAATGTCGAGAAATGGAGATTCTAACAAGTGAAGGAGATATGGACAAACAACCAGAGACACAAGAGCCAATTCGAAAACATCACAAGGTGTTTCAAGAGTTACCTAAGGCGCTCCCAACAAACAGAAAAACTGAACACATAATCGAAATAGAACCAGGGATAAAACCTGCCAGTAACAACCCATACAGATGTCCACATCAGAGACGTTGTGATAGTTCATGTAGTCATTGTCGTCAATTAAGTTTTGAGGACAAAGCTTCCTTAAGGGAAAAGCAATGTAATGAAAGCCAAATTTAATTATTAATATAGGTTAATTAATGTAAATAAACTAAGAGGCAGGGTTAAAAAGTCACCTCTCTTACCCAATTACGGTATAAATTATTGGGGCACCTATTATGTAATTCATCTCCTACATTTATAAAATATACATTTCTACATTACGTTCCTTGTCTTCATCTCTTTTTCTCTTTCAGCTTATCTCTGAGAACAGATGTGAGGACTACACACATTCATAAGAACTGAGTTACGATGAGGTTAAAAGGGCCTTTTAACATAAATCATAAATGAGAAAACCATAAACATCCAAAACTTTAACCCTAGAAGATGAAACACCAAAAGGTTTGTGGGCCTCATTGTGGTTAGTTGATACGTCAACTTCTTGGGGCATACATTTTTCATCCAGTCTCCATTTGGCGTGCTTGATAGTCTATATGAAAGGTCTAGCCAAAGAAATGTTTTTTAGGGCCTCAAAATGGCCCTAGAAGTTTAGGACCCAAAAAAATCATAAACACTGCTAAGATGGAAAACTATGTTTTGAGCTAGTGGAATAGGTGGGTGGCCATACATGTCCACCTAAATCAGTCCTCCCCTTATGAAGAAATGGTCTCCATTGTGTTGAGTGTCCCTGTCAAATAGGGAAACTTCTACTACAATTGATGCTTTGTGATCCACTTGCCTTGGTGCAGGAGTTGCCTTGCTTTAGCAACCCGATAGAGTTGGATATTCTGTTGGAGAGTGTCCTTCACTTGTGTGTATATATACTATCAATGGGGTTTCATTCCATGCAATCAAGGATGATCTCTATAGGTGTCAATTGCTTTTCCATCTCCAGTGCATCCAACAATGGTGGAAAATATGGTCGAAGGAGGTCCACATTGGATAGTAGGTGCAAGCCAAGGAAGGGGGGAATACTTAACTCAAAAGAATTGTTTCACACAACCTTGGTGATGGTATAAGGCCCATAGAAAAGTGGTCACAATTTTCAATGGGGTCCTATAATGCACTCTTTTTGCAAATGAAACCAAACCTTGTATCCCACATGAAACATGTGTGGAGCCCTGTGTTGATCATGACATTGTTTATACTTAGCATCAACTTCTTGTTAAATGTCATGGACCTACTAGAGGATGTGCTAAATTCGTTCAATGAATCTAGTGGATTTATCAACCTTTGATTGAGCATGGGAGAATTATTCCTATGTGAGTGCAAATGTTAGTGCTACATCAATGGATCCCAATGGTTGAAAGCCTAGGCCCACCTAAAAAATGTTGTGGTCGGTCAAGCTATGGAGGGATCTGTTGTAGTTGTGTTGAACGTAAGGAAGGCTCTCATCCATTTGCATGGATGCTTGGAGTTGTACATGCGCATGATGTGTACAATCATCATGTTGAAAACCTATGTTTGTCCATCGGTTTGGGGTTGGAAGGTGGTAGATTTGGTGAGCTTGGTGTCCAGCAGTGACTAAAGGCTTGATCAAAATGTACTTAACAACTTGTTTTCCCAATATGAGTTGATAATATGTGGGATTCTAAAATGAACCCACACATTCTTGAAGAAGAACTTATAAATGGCTTCAAATGTGATACTCTTCTTACAGGCTATTAGAATGGCCATCTTAGAGAATCGATCAACAACCACAAATACACAATCATTACCATTCTTTATTGAAGGAAGACGTGGCATGTATCCCATTAAGGTATCTAAGGATTCATGCACATCATGATCTTTCCACATATATGGTCAACCTAAAATAACATCACAAAATTCAAGTGGGGAAACAACACACAATACCTTGTCCTTGAAGGGATTGATGTCATATTGTAGGAGACATTGTTGGATGATGCAGGGATATCATCCATGGCTAAGCCACTTGATGCCAGTATGGTTGCGGGTGTGGTGTCATTGACCAATACAACTACTTGACGACCTCTACTAAGATCAAGTTGTTTTGGATTCCACTATTAACAATGAAATGCAATGGAGTGAGCCCACATGTACAAGTGAAAAAGGTTTTCATCTTCGTCTGGCTCCTCTGGTTCATTGGGATGGACCTTGGCGGTAGCAACTGTGTCATTGGGTTCCACATCAATGACTTACTTCCATTTGTATGGCTCTAAATCATAGTTGGATCCTGGATCCGACTTTGAGGCATTCAACTTGGCCACCAATTATTGTTTCAAGAAACATCCATCAGTCTTGTGCCAGGGGATTTTATGGAACTCGCACTAATTCACAATGTCTTTATTTATCTTCCCATTACGCTTCTTTTCTTTCCACTTAGATTGGTTTTCCTAAGGTCGTCCATCCTTGCTTTGTCCTTTTTTGTATGGAATGGGGCTACCTTTTCCTTTCTTTTGTTGTGATGCATTTGCAAGTCCAAAGTCTTGCTTATTCCTCTACTTCGAATTTTGCTTGATTTTGACAGTGTAATGATAAGCAGCTCAAAGTGACGAAATGTCCAGAAATTCCATTTTTGTTTGGATGTACCTATGTAGAACCCCACGATATTTTAGAACTAAATGTTGCTTAGAGTCTTTGATACCCATCTTGGTGCGCAAGGTATGGAAAGCATTTTTGAACTTTGGCACTATTTGGTCCATTTCCTAACACAGTGTGGTCCATATCGTGTACTGGTTGTCATCATTTCCAATAGGGTAATATTGTTCCTTAAGAACATCCATAAATTAGGCCCGAGTTGGATCAACCCCAAATATTTTATACTCCTCTCTGGACAACCTTAAGGAGTGCAAAGGTGATCTTTTCTCTTTCAAAAAAATTATGGACAAAGAAATATTATTCTAGAATATTTAACCATTTTTCCAAATCATCCATATATATCTAACCTTCAAATACAATAATATCAAAATTAGTTTACTTTGAAGGGGGCGGTGCCTTTGAAGTGGTTACTAGACAAAGACAGTTTGTTGAATTCAACATCCATTGAAAGATTTGGGAAAAGTTACCTATCATGTTGTCCCTCTATTGTGCAAGGGATTCTCAAGCAATAACTTAATAGGACTTTCGTCATGGAAGGCCATCAATGTCAGCGAGGACGATTTTTCAAAGGATCAAGTAGCTCGAGTCCCAACTCCTTATATCTTGACCTCGTTGGGGACATGCATAGAGAAAAAATAAAGAGCATACTCCTCTGATATGACTGATCCGATTTTGTGAGGAAACAAACTAAAAAACATAAATATTCTTAAAACTCAAAGATACATTAATACTCAATTTCTATTAATGAATGAAATTTGCAAGAACCGTAACAAAATGTAGAGTGAAATGAAATCGTTAGGATGGTGGCAATTTATCTTTGAGAAGAGATGTGATGGCTACGTGCATTCATGAGAAATGAGCTATAATGAGTTTGAAAGGCCCTTTCAACATAAAACATTAATGAGGAAAACCTAAACATCCAAAACCCTAACCCCAAAATTTGAAATTCCAAAAGGTTTGTGAGCTTCAATCTAATTAGTTGATACACCAACTTCCCGGGGGAATACTTTTTACATATGATCTATGTTTGGGGCACTTGGTAGCCTGCCAAAAAGGTATAGATGAGAAGTACACATTCTGAATAGCTCAATTCATAGTCAAAGGCTATCTTCTATGCGTTGTCGTGCCAAAAAAACATCATTTAGGATCTCAAAATGACCCAAGACGTTTTGGAGTTGAAACAATTGTAAAATACTGCCAAGATGGAAATTGTGTTTTGAGCTAGTGGACAAGGTGGGTGGCCACTGATGTGCACCTGGGTCACATGCTATTTTAGGATTTGTCTAGTGTCTTGTTTCACTATGAAGCTCGTGAAAGTTTGTTCTTATTTTAGCAATGCTGATTTTCTTCTTTATGTTAGTTAAGATATAGAGATATTTTTTATCTTCTAGGTTAGGGTCGACCACCTCCTTATAATATTTTAATTTTCTCTTATCCATTAACTCTTTATCGCACCACATCTCTTTAAATTCAAATGTGATAATAATTTTAATATTATAACTATTCTATAGAGTGACATCTTCCTTAGCCAAGACTTGGCGTCTCTATGCCAACCTTGCTTAAGTCATAGGTGGTTTTGAGTAGATTATGAAGCAATCAACTTAGGAAGTCTCTTACCTCCCATGTTATTTATCTTGTTCTTGTACATTAGGTACCTAGTCATAGCCATGCTCTCAATCAAGGAGATACTCACTTCTATGAGGAGGATAAGATAGGGAATATTACTTTTAATTTTAAGATTATATGTTATAAAGCACTTTTGGATTTTCTTTATCTTTTTTCCATGATTTTCTAAATATTGCAACCCTAAATTTCACATCTATATAAGATAACAAGAATAACAAAAGTTTCAAAAAAGATTTATTTTAAATGATTTTATTATATTTTTTTTTTGTTCCAAACTGATTTTATCCCTTTTAAACGCTAGATAAATTTGAAATTAAAATTAATCTATACTTACCAATAAAATTTAAAATAGATTGAAAGTAAAAGATAAAAAAACCTACTTAAAGAAGAATATTATTTATTATGCTTAATTCTGTAATTGTTTGGTAATTAAAAATAACGAGGGCTCCTTATCACTAGTTTTCAATCAAAGCATTCCGCCATTGACCACCTAGTAACTCTTAGAGTTGAGAAAGCCTTGAGGAAAGGGTGATAGTATTTGTGTTTTCTTTGTCGAGTTTGTTATCACCTTTGATATAGTCCCAAAGCTATTTTTTTCTTGTATGAAATTGTTATTGCAGAATTTATAGTACTAATAAATGATAAAATTGGAAACAAGAAAATCAAAATCACAACAAAACAAGGATATGCGCTCTCTCCACAATTATTTGGCTTAAATTTGTAAATAAGTTGGAAGAATTAATCACAAAGAATAACGAGGGATGAAAATTCATAGCAAGTTATGTTTCGTTTTTGTTGAAGGTAACATGATGATAGATACTTGTGATATTTATATGACCATCACATTTAACGATGACAAATCGGAAGTACTAGTTCCTTAGATTACAAATACTTAGGCTTTCAATTTAATTGTAGTCATAAGAAGAAGGGGCATGAAGGCCCTCTATTTTATAGAGAATAAATGGAAAATAAATTATCTATTGAGTTGAAAAGTGGTTGAAAATTAAGAAATATATGCCATAAGTTTATTGAGTGAATCTATGGGGTTTGAAATTGAATAAGCTCTTCGTATTGTTGCAAAGAACATTAATTGTGTATGCCTCTTAAACAACATTAATTGTATATGGCTATTGCTCTATGATGTTTGCATAAACATGTATATATATAACCTTTAAAATGAAAATTACTATGCCAATTTATCATATATATTATCAATATACACAATATGGTTATATGAGTATGGATGTAAGTAAGGATTGAAACTCAAAATAAGGGTTGTTAGTGTGACAGGATGAAAATGACTAAAAAAATAAGAATTTGTTGGATGAACCATTTCCCATTAGAGGCCTGGTATAAAATATGAAGTTAAAGGATTTATGGAAGGAACTTTGTGAAGCGCTCGTCCTACAGAGCGCTCACCTCCTTACAGAGCGTCTATCTACAGGGCGTCTGAGATGCGGATGCCCGCCCAAACCTGTGGAGTGTTTCGTCCAACAAAGAATTTCTCTTCTATTTACCTTCGCTGAAAACTCCTTCAATCTTTTGGCTCTGATACCACCTGTCACAACCACACTTTGCAAGCACTCTTGACTCGCCAAAGGTGGCGTGCGACACTGCACGGAAGTCTGTTGAGGGCGTGGCCAACTCAACGAATCTCCGTCAAACTACGCCTTGAACCTGTGGAATTATGTTTTCTTACACTTTAACTCTTCAACAGTTTACTTAGTCTTCATTAGCCTTACCGGCATAATTTAACTTAGCCAAAAACAAGAAATGCAACACTAAGTGAAAATACACAGAGTATAAAGATGTGGGTTTCCCAACATGGAAGAGCCCTTTTAACTTGTATTAAAAATGGAACAACATAACATAAATGGAGTTTCCCAAGGCAAAGCTCCTGGTGCATACCCAACCAACTGCTACACTTAGAAAATACAAGAGTTACAAAACTGTAAAAGACTGTCTCTTTGCCAAGGATGCCCAGCCTCCTCTGCTTCTCATCCATGGCACCACATACCTCTTTGTCTTTTTGTTCTTCTCCCTTTGATGACCAACTACTTAATCATTTCTTGATCACTTGCTAGATGATGAAATGTCTTCAACACTTCGTTTACTTATAGGCGTCTAGGTGCCTTGTCCAAGTGAACTTGCCATCTTGCTTGCCGCACAAGTCATCTCTTGTCAGCTTTCCAAGTCACCTTCAAAGCGCACTTTCCCACTTAACTTGTTGACGCGCCCCCATGCAAACGCATCAAGGTCACGCGCCCACACCAAGGGTCACACACCCATCTTTACTGTCGGAACGTCCTTTTGCCGAAACACCCACCTTTCTTGCCGGAATGCCCACTTGCCGAAATGTTCGTTGCTAGCTTTTCTGGAGCGCTCACTTGCTAAGCGCCCATCTTCACTATCAGCGCGCTCACTTGGCAAGAACCCATCTCTATCCTTGTCGAAGTGCCCGTCGCTAACCTTACCGGAGCACCCATCGCTACCCTTGTCGGAGCTCCCATCGCTACTCCTACCGGAGCGCCCATCGCTACCTTTGTCAAAGCGCTTGTCGCTACCCTTGCTGGAGCGCATGTCACTACCCTTGCTGGAGCGCCCACCGCTACCCTTGCCAGAGCGCCTGTCGCTACCCATGCCGAAGCGACCGTCGCTACTCCTGTCGAAGCTCCCGTTTTTTCGTTTATTTTGCTGACACGTGCCACACTCCCGGTTCCGCTGGTGGTGAGTGTGGGCACTTGCCATTTTCCAAGCGGAAGCGCAACACCTTGTTGAACTGTTCACGCCACCTTGTTCCGACGCGCTAGTACTTAGTGCATTGAAAAACGGAGCCATGACAGATAGCTCCTTGAGTGCAATACTTAAGAAGAGGTTTGCACCTCGAGAGATTTGATCCCTCTCCACGCTTAATAGAGCCTAGGATTTGGATCTATGTTGGTTTACAAAGAACACCAATACTTATATGAAAAAATATTTACTTATATTTTCATAGCTTAACAATGAAAACATGGAAATGGAAAAATATATATAAAAAAAAGGTTATTACTTACTTTACAAATAAGGGAAAATTGAATATGATACATTCTCCTATGTATATTGCAAGTCTATTTTAATGTCCCGAGGCATGCTGGAGACATTTGAGACATTTATGCAACTATATTGAATAGATCAGTGGAGCTTGATTGGAGTGTTAATGGAGGATCTTGATCTTAATCGGAGTGTTAATGGAGGATCTTGAGCTTAATCGGAGTGTTAATGAAGGATTATGTAACAGAACGTACACCTTGTGTTAGCATTTATGGAGTTTTTAGTGCTTAATCGATAATTACGATACATGTGGAATGGTATCGAGGTTCATTTAATGACCTTTTTGGTAATGACATCTTGATTTGTACGTGATTGCACGTTGCCAATCTTGTTGTTAGCCACGTTTTCTGGCAGATCTTGGTGATCGAGTCGACTTTCTTTGAATTTTGATTGGGCATCGGGATTTTTAATATTCTTTTATCTACATGACACGTTTTTCTGGTATTGAATGCAATATGATTGTGTTGTTTCCGCGGGCTTTTGCGTAATCATCGAGGTCGTATCCTTTCATTT
Source organism: Pseudotsuga menziesii (assembly GCA_001517045.1). Classification (NCBI taxonomy): domain Eukaryota; kingdom Viridiplantae; phylum Streptophyta; class Pinopsida; order Pinales; family Pinaceae; genus Pseudotsuga; species Pseudotsuga menziesii. The sequence goes on from LPNX010170788.1 coordinate 216,332, forward strand.
GCTTCCCTCTCTCTCTAGTGGTAGTTTTTTCCTGCGATAGTGTTTCCTGTGTTTCTTGTGCTATGGACGTTTTTTACCATTGAAGACTGTTTGCTTTGGTGATGAAGGTTGCTTAGCAGGTTAGGTGACGGGTATCATCTTCCGTGACATTTGGGTGATATTGTTGATTGACTTGTAGCCGGGGTGATCTTGGTGCTCATTTCGACTTTTGGGAGATTTCACTATCTTTTTCGGCTCTGTATTGCTGGGCTTGGTACCGGGTTGATTTTTATCTGTATTTGTGGGGTTTTCATATACTTTTCTGGGTCTTTTTCTGATCTACACTTCTTCTAACGGTCGCATCTTCCTATGACGGTATCTTGAGTTTTAGGGGTGCGTGTTATTGTCTTGATGTCTTTGCGAGATGCGAAAGCGTTAGCACACTCTCCCTAGAATTCCTGGGTGTTTAACTCCTCGAGGGTTATATCCAAGAAGGTTTCTAAGCATTGTTCGGGTTTACCATCACTAGGGCTGGGAAGGGCACCTGGTGAGCTGGTGGAATCGGTTTTTTCTATTGATGAGGTTTCTGATGTTAATCTGATGACGTCGGGAGCAATGTTGGATATGGATAATGGGTTATCATCCCCTGTACCTGGTCAGGAGGATATTGGTGCATGGGTTTCATTGGATATGGATCTATCTCTAAATCCTTCTATTAAGATAGCATCCCCTTCGTTGGATAATTTTTTAATTTTCGATGAACCTGATGGTTTCGCTGGTTGCGAGTTTTCTGATAAACCTTGGGATGTTTCTCCTCAGCATTGTGTTTTGAAGAAATTTACAAGGAAGAAAACTCGAAAATGTGTTCATAAATTGGAGAAGCCCATGCTTCTGGTAGTGGGTGAGGACGTTCCCTTGAACGAGATAGTGCTTACCAATGCATTAACTCTGGTGGGTCGTTTTGGATGGAGAAATATTAGTGCAGAAGGTGTCCACCATTGGGTTGTTGATTCTTGGCTACCACTGGTTAGTCTCTGTCCGAATATTTTCATATTACCCAGAGGTTAGCTGGCATTTAAGTTTCAGACTGTTGATGATTTGGATATCATCCTGAAAGGATTTTGTAAATGGGACAGTTCGGCTCTTTTTCTTAAGCAATGGACGCCTTTATTTGATCCTCGCGTAGAAAGGTATGATTCTATTCCTATTTGGGTGAAACTGCCAAATTTTCCATTCGAGGTTTGGTCTGTGGACTTCTTTAAGATGCTAGGTAATACCCTTGGGACATTTCTTGAGGCTGATGTATCTTTTTTAGAAACTGGAATTTGTTGTCTTGGGAAAATTCTGGTCCTTTTGGATATGCGAAATGGTCTTGCTGAAGACATTGTCATCCAGAAAGGTGAATTTGTTTTTACATAGCCCTTAGATTATGTTGGTCTACCCTTCCGTTGCAATCATTGTCACTGTTATGGACATCTTTTAGACCACTGTTATTTACCTTTCGTTAAGAAACAGATGCTTGTTGCCTCCAATCCTAAGTTTGTTTAGCGTGTTAAGAATTCGAATGGTCCTGTTGATTCTTCCTTATCCTCTATAGTCACTCGGGAGGGTTTTTCACCTGTGGATTCTGTTATTGGTTGTAATAATTATGTAACTCTCGTCCCAGACCTTAATATTTCTGAAACTCTCATCTCGGACTGTAAAAATTCTGTAACTCTTGGACCAGACCTTAATATTTCTGAAATTCCCATCCCGAACTGTAATATTTATGTATCTCTCACCCCGGACTGTAATATTGTTGATACTATTAGTGATCCGATATTAAACCTTTGAGTCTAGCTTCATTGGTGAATCTTGAATAGGGTTCATTACTCAGTAAAAGTTTGGAGGCTGGCATGGAACATCTGGATAATTTTATTTTGGGTGATTCCAGTCTCAGGGATTTAGGGTTTGTTTCTCCTATTAAGGTCTTGAAGGGTACTGGTTCTGGATATTTTCTTAGATATAGTTCTAAGGTTTTGGTGGATCTTGTTACTTCTGTTGGAAGTAGGGTTTTATTGACTACATAACTTTCTGAGGAGGGTACAGAACATTCTGAGGGTTCTGGGGCACTTAGAGCAGTGGATGCCCTTATTAGGGTTTCATTATGATACTAATGACCCTTAATTGCAGAGGTTTAGCTAGTAAACCTAAAAAACTAGCTATATGTAGGTTGGTGGATGATCAATCTGTTGATGTTTTGTTTCTACAAGAAACTATGGGTGATGGGGTTCTGTTTGCTAGTAATTTGGAATTGTTACTACCTGGTTGGACTTTTTGTTCTGTGGATGCTAAAGGCAAATTGGGGGGTTTACTGGTTGGTTGGAGAAATCGATTTTTACATTTCTTGAATTCTTGGGCAGTGGATTCGGGATTATATGTAGCTCTTTATTCGACTGAACTTAAGATGGAGTTAGGTTTTTTTAATGTCTATGGACCTTATGTTGATAGGGAAGGATTCTGGAACTATCTTCTGGATTTTGTGAGTCTTAACTGTTCTAAGATTATTTTCGGTGGGGATCTTAACTTTTCCATGGGTTTATCTGAGATTTGGGGTGATAGGGCAAGAAGAGATTGTCTGTCTGATTTTTTTGCAAAAAATTTGGATGATCATGGCTTGGTGGATATTTTGCCAAGTGTGATTTTACCTACTTGGAACAACAGAAGAGTTGGGAGTGAGAACATTTGCAAATGTTTGGATAGATTGATGATTTTTGTTGATCTCTTGGAATTTGAGCTCTGCTTTCATCAATGGGTGGGGTGTGGGGGGGATTCAGATCATCATCCTGTATATTTACAAATTTTGGGTCATGACAAGATTTCACATAGTCCTTTCAAGTTTAATTCTCACTGGCTGGAACATGAGGATCTGGTCATTTTATTGAAAAATACTTGGAAGGTGTATGATGAAAATTTTGATTTGTCTCTTGCATCTCAATTCTCTGCTAATCTTAAAAAGATTAAAAATGTATCTATATGCTGGTCTGTCAAGAAGAAAGAACAGGATACTAAAGAATTAGTAGATATTTAGATTTTATTAGAGAATGCATGTACCAATTTTGGTTTTGGATTTTCTACTGAATATGATAAAGCTTCTCTGTATGTGTTGGAATCTAGAAGAAGAAAGATTTTGTTGGATAGAGAGAAGGAAGCCAGACAAAAGAGTAGAGCACTCTGGTTACTATGTGGTGATGATAATACACCATTCTTCCATAAATTTGCTAATTATAGGAAATTTGTAAATATTGTTTGGAAGATAGCTGATGATCGAGGTAATATTGTCGAGGGTTTTGAGTCTATTGCTGGGGTGGGTGTTCAAAATTTTGATTTTTTGTTTCAAGCAGATGATAATATTCATTTGACTGAGATGTTGGATATTACTGACAAATATGACAAGAGTCCTGGACCGGATGGGATTCCGATGGAAGTTTATAGGGAACTTTTTGATGTCTTGGGATGTGATCTTTTAAGAGTTATTGAAGACTCGAGACTTAGTGGTAAAATACATGATGTTTTTAATACTACCTTCATCGCATTGATTCCTAAGACTGATTCTCCTAAGTCTTTTGATGACTTTAGACCAATATATTTATGTAACTTTATTTATAAGATCATTGGGAAAATCATTTCTGCTCGCATTAAAAAGATTTTGGGGAGAATTATTTCTAAAGAACAGTTTGGGTTTTTGCCTGGAAGGCAGATACATGAAGCCGTTGGAATCATTTAGGAAGGATTACATTCTATTCACTATAAGGGCTTGAAATATGTGGCACTAAAAATTGATTTATCTAAGGCATATGATCGTGTAAATTGGATATTTTTACATGTTATTATTACTAAAATGGGTTTTTCTATATCCTTTATTACCTAGGTGATGAGCAGCATTACATCAGTTTCCTTTGTTGTACTTATTAATGGGGTGGCTTCAAATTTTTTTAGATCTGGCAGGGGGCTTAGGCAAGGATGCCCTTTGGCTCCCTTACTTTTTCTTATTTTGGTTGAAGGCTTGAGTAGGTATATCCATTATGCACAACATAATGGATATTTTCAGGGTATTTCCTTTGGAAATAACATTATACTATCTCATATTTTGTTTGTGGATGATATCATTTTGGTATCTGATGGTTCTGAATAGTCTTTATCAACTTTATATGAGGCATTGATGATTTTATGTAAAGCATCTGGAATGGTTATTAATGAGGACAAATCTTCTTTCTATTATGCTGGATTGAATGAATCTGAGTTGATTTCAATTCAAAACATATTTTCTTTCAATGTTGATAAAATTGAGTATGGTATGAAATATCTTGGTTTCCATTTAAAACCTTGCAGATATCTCAAGAAGGATTGGGATTGGCTCATTACAAAAGTGGAATTGAGGATCAAAAACTGGAGTTTCAAATGGCTATCCAAGGGAGGTAAACTAATATTGGTGAAGTCTATTCTTGAGGCCATACCAGTGGGTATACTTGAAAGAATAAGGAAGATTTGTTTCAAGCTCTTATGGTCTGGTAATAAAGATGCTTCTGGTTTACCTTGGTCTTCATGGAAGGTTTTGGCAAATCCTAAATCTTTGGGAGGTTGGGGATATACATAAATATATTTTTCCCTTATCTTTATTAGATTGGATAAGGGTCTCTGTTAAGAAAAAGATGGGCATCTCCATTTGTTGGAAAGCAGTACTTTGGTCTTTTGATCTTATTGGATAGTCTCTGTTGTGGAGAGTTGGGAATGGAACTGAGGTGCGTATTGGCATAGATCCTTGGCTTGGATGTAAATGGAGGCATACTTTACCAGATCCTATGATTGATAAACTTCATAATGCTGTGTTTTCTGTTTTGAAGGATATTGATTGTATTGGTATAGTATTACTTCAGGATCAGGGCTGGTTAAATGTTGACTTTTTTTATTTCGTGGACCAAGAAATCATAATTTGGAATAATTATGTTGCCTTGCTGACATCCAGTCATGTTAGAATAACTACTGAGGATGATCAGCTGGTATGGAGTTTATCTAAAACTGGTAAGTACACACCCAAATCTGGTTATTCTCATCTTATTCAAGATAGGAATGAGATGGAATGCTCCTGGTGGTGGAAGTGGTTATGGAAACTTAAATGCCCACTAAAATAAAAAAATCTACTGTTGGTTTTTATTTTCAGGGAAAGCACTCACATGGGATATACTGTGTAGAAAAGGAAGAGAGGGACCTAGCAGGTGTTACCTTTGTTTAATGGAGTCTGAAACTAATTCTCATATTGGTTTCGAATGTTCATTTACAAGGAGGGTTTGGATAGAAATTGAGGTCAAGTTAATATGTTCAAATTTTTGGCACGGTACATCACTTTTAGATTGTGCAAAGAATTGGGTTTTGAATGCTGATATCAGGTATAGATATTTACCTGTTATCGTTTCATGGTTCATATGGAAGGCTAGGAATAAATGTTGTTTTGAAGATATTTAGCCAAAGACTTTCATGGTTTCATCCTTATGTTTGGGGTTACTAAATTCTTATCCTTTGGATAACAGAGTTATGAATATTAGATTGGTTGTTAATGAACATATTGAAAAAGCATCTCCCTGGGGGTATTTTGATGGCTCGACAGCTGGAGTACCACAGACCTGTGGGGCTGGTGGTATTCTGTATTTATCACATGAGCACTTTTTCACATTCTCTGCTGGACTGGGGCTGGGTACCAATAATTATGCTAAGCTTTTAGCTTTAAAGCTGCTTATCATTTTGGGTTTGAAGCAGGGGGCCCAAACTTTGCATATTTTTGGGGATTCACAGTTGGTGATCAATTGGGTTTCTAGTAAGTACAAGATCAACAATATACTTCTTACTCAAATTTTGTAGGAGGTGATCCGAATTTCAAATTTGCTTGTAAAAGTTGATTTCAAGCATATTTATCGTGAAAGGGACTCCATAGCTAATGCATTAGCTACTGCATGTGCTAATGTGGAGGAATGGCATTGGAAAATTCAGGAGTTTAGAGGAACTGAAACTTATGAGGCTTTTTAGGTTTTCTAGAATTTTTGTTGGGGGGTGACGCATGAGACTCAATGGTGTTTTTTGCTGACTGTTCTTATTATGGCCTTTGATATTTTGTAACTGTTATTGTTTAAAGACTTATCTATCTTGACAGTTTCTTTTTGGAAGGTTAAAACTCATTTTGATAACTGTTTTGAAGGATACAACTTTTGTGGAAAAGACTGAGTTCAGATGATAGATATACTTTTCATAGTCTTTGATGAACATGAGTTAGTTGTTGATGTTTGTTCATTTTTGAAGATCAAGGTTTTAAAGCTGATATACTTGAGGATTGTAAAGAAAAACTATATGATGGTAGTTTACCTGTTTTTGACTATTTTGGAATGGATATAATCTGATTTCTATATCAATTATTATCTATTTTTGTAAAGCATTTTTTGTGATAGAGACAATTGAAGAAATTGACACTTATCAGAAATGATAGTGGATCATATGAAGTATGTAATTTTGTTTTTAATAAAGTTATGATTTTTTTTCTGTGGAATATATATATATATATATATATATTGCAAATCAATACATAAAGAAGATCACAGTTGTAAATGTAAAGTTTGTAATTAAGTTCTCCATAATTATATTTTTGCTTATAATTTTTTTATTAATTATTTTAAATCATAATATATTAGAATGAATCTTTATTAATTAAATACTCCATATTTAAATACAAATATTTTTTATTTAAAATTTTATTTACAAAATTTTATATTTAAAATTGTGTTAATTAATTTAAATGCTTAATTATTAAAATGTTACTATAGTGTAAAATGATTTTTTGTTAATTAATTTGGTTGTTTAATTATTGCAATAGATCTCTACTATGAAATGAAATGAGATTTTAAAAGTGAATTAAAAACAAATTTAAATTTTAAAAGTGAAAAATATAATTAAATTTTTTTGATTCATTAGAGGTGCTACCGCTGCCTAGTATGGGGGAGATCTTGTAACTTTATGTAACGTTACTAACAAAATAATAATAAAACTTAATTATCGGCCAAAATAAATGTTGGCCCTAAAAAAAACTAATATGGGGGAGATGTTGTAACGTCCCTACCTGAGAAAACAATAAAAAATAATAAAGAAAAATGTTGGCCTTGCACATGGTTTAAAAACCATGTGCAAGGCCTCCTAAACAATCCATGGTTTTATTGTACATAGTTTATGAGGACCTTGCACATGGTTTTAAAACCATGTATGGGGGGTGTTGTAATGTTGCTTCCTAACAAAATAAAAAATAATATAAATATTATATGTCTCCCATAAATAATATCAAATATTAATAATAAAAGTATTATATGTGGACCTTAAATAAAAAAGATGTATCTTTTGGTTTGAATCAAATCAATGGCTATATATAGGACACATCAAAGTTGGAAACTCCTTGAGTGTCATACTTAAGAAGTAGTTTTTGCATAGAGAGATTTGATGATAGAGCCTAGAATTTAGATCTATGCTAGTAATATAATTTTCAATAAATAAATTCTTCTCATACTTATTAGATTTATTAATCTATAATTTTTTAATTTTCATTAAATAAATTCTCTTTTATTAAATTTTATTAATAATATTTTTTTATATTACATATTTGATGTTTTTGCATAGAAAGATTTGATGATAGAACCTAGAATTTAGATCTATGCTAGTAATATAATTTTCATTAAATAAATTCTTCTCATACTTATTAGATTTATTAACCATATAGTTTTTTAATTTTCATTAAATAAATTCTCTTTTATTAAATTTGATTAATAATACTCTTTTATATTAAATATTTGAGTTAAGACAAATAAAATTTAATGATATAATTTATATTTTTAAAGAGCAAAATAAAAAAACAAGTCACGGATATACTCTTATATACTTATTAAAATTTGAGTTGAGACAAATATATAATGCTTATTTATATCTACATACAATCGAATAAAAAGAGAATACGAAAACAACATTACAAATTACAGAAGTATGTGACGAAAATATAAAATATCATCACATTATTTTCAAATTTGAAGGGGCATCCTGCCATAGTTTACTTGGAATGATAATGGTATCAAATACACTCCACACACAACCGATGCATTCCACAACTGAATCACAGTGTTTCTAAAACAAACCAGATGCAGTTATAAATTATAATACAGTTATCGGAGATTGAAGGCCTTGCGAAGTTGGATTCCTTTCTCTACAGGACTCGGAGAATTTGGTGAGAGGTATTAGTAGTGTCTGTATGGTGTTGATATCTGGGATTGAAATGAGGTGAGAGTGCAAGCAGATCTTGTAGAACCCAAGGGAACCACCGGCATATTCTCGCAGTTACATATCTCAATCATGAAGTCATCTGGGTCATGGAAGAATAGTTGATCTACATAAATTCCTCCTTCCTCTACGATGCGTTTTATGAATTTGATGTTCATCTCAACGAGCTTGCTCTCTACGACCTGCATGCTCTCACACTGACAACAAAACATCAAAGCAATATGAGACGACAGGATTTTATCTCCTTAATTCCGGAGGGTAAATTATCAATCTGTAGATATACCTGAAAGGACATGTGATTATCCATGGGATTTATCTCCTTTTTCCTTGGTAAAGAGTCTGGATTAGGGCTTTGCAGCAGGTGTATTCCCATTCCATAGTTGAAGAGCCTACAAATGATAGATCGAAATTAACTTATACTACTACTGCACAACCAAATATTATTGATGGAAGAAAGTTGGAGCAGAGTGTATATTCCACTTACCATGCTCCATTAAAGTTGAAGGATCCAGGCCTCTTAGTAGGAAAGAAACCGAGAACTTTTTCGTAAAAGTCCGTAGAATCCTGAACAGATCGGCAGACGAGGGATATATGGTTCACGGACACAAGATGCAGCGGCCCAGCAGGTTCCTTGACCGATGTGATCATTCCTGTATTTGCCATAATCTATGTTTAATGCTTTACTGTCTGGGGCAATGAATTTCAGGAGCCCAGCGAACAGAAGTGGGGATTCTCTGAATCAGTGCCTTGGCCTTCAGCACAGCAAGAAGAAGAGCTACAATAACGATAGTATTCCAAGGTACGTTTTTATGGGCACCAGCTTTGATTGATAGTATGACGTTTACCGGCCAATGATTTTAAAAATCCATTGACGCGGACATCTCGGGTGCTGTCGATTACAGAATTTCTGTTTAAATCTTTGCTTCTTTGGTTCACTATCCTCGCTCCGCCAAAAGTGGTTTCAAATTCGTCGTGAAGCAAACTCCTCTCCCAAACAGACAAAGACAAATTATGAGGAGCTTTCAACAAACTATGGTGAGCATGCCAAAAGGATATACATGACACGTCAAATTAACAGTCTACTTTCATTGCATTTGAATCAACGTGACGATTACTACAGTTCAAGCATATGTGATTGTAAAATTATTTCCATATGCCCCCAGGATTTGCCAGCTACTCTGGGCCTTACTGGCCACGGTTTTGCTTATTTACAATGCGTTGCGTTGTAACGGTTTCGCTTCGAGATTCTCAATCAGATAAGAAGCGAGAGAGACCATTTTAAAATAGACTCAAACAGTTTATAAAAATGTATTTTCTGTACGGGAAAAACTCCAAGAAATTCACAGCTTTATGGAATGGTCCAATAACCATTATTTCTTGATGAAATAGGTTAAGGGTACACCCTGGAATCATCTGTCTATGCCGGTGCATGTCTCTACCCCTAGGCTATCTTAATTTCCACTTTAGCCCAGAGGCCGTTGGGCCTAAACGTAAAGTGGTTTTCTCAAATTTAGGTATCCACTAGGTGAGCCTTGGGATACTTTGTGGTATCCACTTTACCACCTGTAATTTCTTTGGAGCACTTCTCTACTATGATGGAAATACTTTATTCATGGTGCCCCTCGTTGCATTAAGATGCTAAAGAATATTGTAAGAGAGGTGATGTTTGTCAACATGTGGGACAAGATGAATTGCATTTTGCCTTAATGGCGGCAATGGAGCCGTTTAAGAAATGGTTAATCGATTTTGTTGGTTCCATCAATCTCTCTACGTAGAGAATTGGAGTGCACTATGATAAAACACTTAACATTCTAGTTTAAAGTCATGTCGATTAAAGAATGCACTGTAAATACTATTATACCATTAATTTTTTAGAATAACATAACAAGATTGGGCTATCCAATGGTTTTGATAAGCGATCACGGTACACATTTCATAATGCTACAATCAAAGCATTGAATAAAGAATTAATGAGAAGTTCATTGTACCATCCACATGCTAACATAATAGTGGAAGCTTTCAATAAGATCCTAGAACATGGTTGTAACACCCCGGTTTTGACCTCGTTTGCATTAAATGTATATGATGTATATATTGTAATTAATCGTGGTGTGGAGCTAAAGACAAAAGCCCCACCATCGATTTAACGTTTTATGTTCCGGCGATTAAAATCGTTGCCAATGGTATATTCGTGCTAGCAGCACATTATAATTTCCGCATCATGTAAATATGCATTTTAATTAAAAATACCCACAACCAGCAATGTCAATGCAACCATAATGAAAAGGGCATGATTTTCCTAAGGATAGGGAGGGGGAATTATTTGACCTTTGGGGCCAATGGGGGAAAAGCCAAGTGTCAATGGATAAACCCATTTAGTTGTCACCCATGTTTTGTCTTACTCAACTTTCCTTGTCTCATTCAACTACCAAATTAAATGCTCTGATGTTAGTTGGGGCACTTATTGCATGGACAGTGGTGTGTGGCAGGACTGTCAGTCCTTGCCCACACGCACACTCCACCAGGGAGCTCGTTCATCCTCATGTGGGCAGGAGGAGAAGGAACGACCCCATTCTTCCATTTTTTCCATTCTCACGTAGGGACGACTATTTTCTCTCCTCATGCACAGGTTTTGGGATTTTCCTCATGCAGAGAACTGGGAGAGTTGCCTTACCCTCATAATTTTGCTATGTGTGAATCTCGTTTTTGGATTTTGCTGTGTGTAGTCACTTTGCAGGTTTTGTGGGTTTATGTATACGAATCCATCTCCACACTGAAAGTCTACTACGTCTAATTCCTTTCCCAATTGGGTTGTGTCTTTCCTGTTATTTCAGTGGAGAAATCATGGTTGTTGTTTTCCCCACGAGTGTGGGTTGTTGCTGAGTTTTTTTGGCCACGTTAGGGCCAAGAACAACTCTAGGATCGACTTGCTCAGTCTGAGCTGTGTATCACCATTTTGGCTGCAGTAATGTTTCCCTTTTTCTTCCCCAGAGTTGTGAATTGCCAAATTTTGTTTTATGTATGCAATGGTTGGTCTTTGGACGGTTTTGGAGTGGAAATGAAGGCTTGGTCTACTTGTTAAACCTGGCGTGTTTAGGATCCTCGTAGACAGAGCTAGAGGGTTGGCTTTCTTCTCCACACCCCCTGAAAAGCACTAGAAGGGAATTCAAGGCCTAAGGGACTGTGCGGTAGAGAAGAGATTGATTCCTTGTGTTGGGTGTGTGTGGGTGTCCTAGAAGTCAGGCTAGTCCTGATGTAGGTGTCCTTAGCTCTTTAGTGAGCCCACCAGCTTAACAGTCAGCTTTTCCCAGCTCCCTGATAGCCTGATAAAGCCAACTATGTTGGCTTGGTTGAATTTTGTGGTATCCTTGGTTATGTGTGAGCATGCTTAGTTTCCTTATTCATTGTGGGAATCATGCCCAACTCGAGGGTGGCAGTGTTGCTAAGAGATTAAGGAGCACACTGGCCTATGGTTGGGTGGAACGTTGCAGCGACATAGTTGGTTGCAGGACGAGTTTGTTCATAAGATAAGTATTCTTGACTATTTCATCTCTGCAAATTGTATTTGTTGTTTAATGAAAATGATGAACATGCTAAATGCTTGAATGTATGGTTTTGCTTCTGCTGTATGGTAACAATGTATGCATGTTTTAGTTCAAAGCATTCAGTTTTTATGTGTATGTTCATGGGGCTAGTTGCCCAAGTAGATAGTGTTATGGTAGCGTCCTCTTCGTCGGTCGGAGGGTCGGGGATGTTACAGTGTGGTATCAGAGCACACGTTTTAGCATGGGCCTCAATGGGCCATGAAGAAGTAGTGACAGAGGTAGGTTATCATTTTCCCAGTAGAGGAAAAATGTAAAAATCAGGGAGAATTTTCAAAATTTCAAAAATAGTTTCTAAGTATGGGAAATATCGGATGACTTAGGCTGAACTCCATCTGATACGTCGGATGACTTCGGCTGAAGTCCATCTGATACTTCAGAGGACTTAAGCTGAGTCCATCCAGTAAAGAAACCAAGCGGAGAGAAATTTTGAAAAAAATTGTCTAAGTTTGAAATTTTTTCGAAGGTCTCGGCTGGGAGGAGCCGAAGGAGCCGAATGTCTCAGTTGGGAGGAGCCGATGGTCTCGGCTAGGTAAGGCCGAAGGTCTCAGCTGGGAGGAGCCGAGGGTCTTGTCTGGGAGGAGCCAAAGGTCTCAGCTAGGCGGAGCCGAGGTGTTGGTAAGGCTCACTGGAAGGGAGCCGACACGACGGTGGAAAGACAAAGAAGAGAAGAAAAATTCGAAATTTTTTCTAAGTATAGGAAATCTCGAAAAAGATTAGAAGATCAATTAGTCGATGCGTCGGTAGCTAGAGGAAGATCGATTCGAGGCGTCAAAAAAGAATAGAAGATCGATCAGCCGATGCGTCAGAAGACAGAGGAAGATCGATTTGAGGCGTCGAAAAAGAATAGAAAATCAATCAGCCGATGCGTTGGAAGACAGAGGAAGATTGATTTGAGGCATCGGAAAAGAATAGAAGATGGATCAGCCGATGCATCGAAAGACACAGGAAGATCGATCTGAGGCGTTGGAAAATAATAGAAGATCGAGTCAATGCATCGGAAGACAGAGGAAGATCGACCCGATATGGTATCGGATGACAGAGGAAGATCGACCCGATATGGCATCAGAAGATAGATAAAGATTGACCCGATGTGCATCGGATGACAAATGAAGATCAATCCGCCGAGGTGTCCAAAGAGTTGTCAACTAGTGAGCCGATACATTGGATGGCTAGTTGGGAAGGGATCCAATCTAAGTTATAGAATCTATGCTTATATTTGCAAAGAATTATGAATAAATTATATCTGTAAGTTTAGTAAATAAAAACAATGAGAATATGATTAATAACTATTATAAAAATAAATATCTATCTATGTAAAGAATTGTTTTATAATTATCAAACAAGTTTATACCTGTTAAGGTAAAACTACAGGGTCGAAACCCTAAACCAAAGTTAATCTTTACAAATAAAAACATTTAAGCTAGAATCCATTTATTTGGATTATTATATTAATAAGCCATTAAACTACTATAGACTGTTTACAGTCCTTTTTAAGGACAAAAGAAAAGACAAATGTACAGGTACAACTTAAAGTTATCATAACACATATGTAATACTAAATAAAACAAGAATTAATAAGTAACATAACCTATTTAAAAATAAATTGAAAAATTAAATTAGACAAGGGTTTCATTCAGGAAAACCCTAGTTTGTTCTTTCCGAACAGGTAGGTTAACTTTATAAATTATACACTAGGACTAGGTTACAGTCTTAATTAAAAACAATAATCTATTTACAAAATATAATAGACAGTAAAATTCTTTATTAATAGTCGGTTAGGGAAAACCCTAACATACACAGAGTCACATTATACATTATCACTACAAAAACAAATCTGAGCTCGAAGATAATATTTTTAAAAACCAATGTATTATATTGACATACCATAAGGCTAGAAACTTAAACTAATTATAACACCCAGCTCAAGGTTGAGACAACCCAATGACATAGCGAGGGTTTGCAACAGAGTAGAACCAACTACGTTTTAAAAATAAGAAAATCATATAACTAATGGAAAAACTGGACAAGCTTCCAAGCTCGAGCTTTCACCATCGACAACCTGTGGCAAGCAGGGTAAGAACCCATTCGTTGAACCTAGGGCTTACCAGATTGGAGCCATGAGCCTTCAAAGACAACCAGCATTATCTTCATCACGGGTTGCAAGCGTAGCCACAAGTTCCTACACGGAGAATACGATGTTGTGTGTTAGTTTCAAAACTCTTTCACTATTAAAAACCCTATTGTAAAAATAACTTACTGTGAGTCTTCTATGCTAAAAGGAAAACCAAATATTTACCTTAATAAAGAGTAACGAACAGTCTAGCGACGGGACTATCACCAACGACAAAGTGTGCATACAAATCTCCAAACCCTACGACAATGATGGAGCACAACCAACAGCAACGAAGCCTTAGCTTCGCACAACAGTGACAGGCCACGGGGAAGGCAAAATGGAGCTATGGACATGCCACAAGACAAGTGCAAACAAAACCAACAAACTCTTGCAGAGTAAAAACCCATAGCTACGAAGGTTGGCAACAAGACCAAACACTGAAGACTACAGCAATGTTAAACCCTAGATGTGGAGAAAGCTAGAACGCGAAGAACACTCACGGCCTCCATGAAACCTTGCAGAGCAACCCGAAGGCCAGCGTGAACTTTGGAGAAAGAATGACAAGCGATTAGGGTTGTAAAAGTTTTATACCAACAACACATGGACAGGAGGTAACCACGTGCCCTCAAATATTTCCAACCATGCAAGGGTCGATTCCAAAGTCTACTTGCAGTGCAATCATCCCAATTATTAAAAAAATTATTTTTGTCAAAACATTGCATGAACTATGATGTACGCAAATATATATCCCATCGTTAATCATATACAATGTTTATCATAATGTTTAACAGCTCGATTTTGAGTGTTTGGGTAAAACAATAATATGTTAACATTGACCTAATGAAAGGTGATAACCAATTAAGCTTTTGGTTAATCCCAAAATCAATCATGCTTACTACAAGTAGGATTTTATACTTGCAAAACAATGTTAAGTATGCATGTTTTATAAACCAAACTTATCACTTATAAACCAACAACTCGGATGGATATAATTTATGGAGTTGAATAGCATAATGAAAGAGTATAAACATAACTTTTACAAAGTTTGATGTTGTTCTAAACTCGCATAGATACTAGTTGTTTCTCGACTTGTCAATGCTAGTAATTTACCATATTTGTTTATATTGGACAAAATAGATTATGATTGCTCCAAATAACCTGTACATAGCATAGGGTAGAATTTTGATCATAGTAGAAAGATCTACCATAATAGCCACTATAGACATTAACTTAATGTAAGAGAGGCATTATGGTAATAATAAAATTAAAATGGAATAACCAAGCTCAAGTCTTTAATCATTGGAACGACACTGATTGACTTAGATTTAGGAAACAAGGGCAAACAGTATTCCATCTAAAACGATGCAGATATTTCCTTTACAATAATCAAGCTTATAATATCAAGGAGTTTACAGGCAGTAAATTTCCCTACATAATGTAAATAATGATTAGTTTGGTACTTTAGTAAAGACTACGATATTGTATGTGATTACAATAGTACATGCAGTACGACGTTAATGAGGAAGCTGATAACCTGTTAGTGAGCAACTAGTTTGTACTTACAAGTAACAGGTTGATATTTTCCATAATTAGCAGGTTTAAAATAAAATCAAATCGTATCTTCCTTTGTGAATCTTTACTATCAGTATTGATAGAAGCTCTTCCATGTATAAAAACAAATAGTACGAATAAGTGTAACATTGAAAGGTAAGCATGTTAAAATATAAATGAATATACGATAAAGATTACAAGTTTAGAGTTCACAGTAAGTATCTTTAGTGTCAACAAGCTTGATAAAGAAAGGACCCGTTTATCTGAACTCTACTGACAAGAAAAAATGGAGAAGATAAACTACTTTACCTCATTGAAGTTGCTTGAAAATTATCAGCTTATTTTACTAGCATATTATTCTGCAAACAGAAACATTTCTTGATACTTTATGATTTTAAAACGTCTACTTGTTCGATCATACCTGCGAACTTGTAAGAACCAGCAATCTATCTGCATTAGCATAAATGCTAAGTAATCCCAGGATTCAAATTTAGATTCCACCTACTTTCCATAAAGAAGACTCATTAGTAAATTGAAAGAAAATAGTATGCAAGTAAACCTTATTTACGTTACGATAAAGAAACTGCTTTAGTTAACATAATTTGAAAATGTGTAATACTAGCTGTTAGACTGTTTCATTTTCCGCTAACCATTAGCTATTAGTAAACCGCATATTCAACATTTTATGTTATCTCAAAATTTTAAATTTTTGTGAAAATTTGGGGTTTTGACAGGGAGCATCAGTTGTATGCAAAGCTGAGCAAGTGTGACTTCTATCAAGCTCCATATTCTGGTCACCTAGGATATCAGAAGATAATTGCTACAGCTAGAAAGCAATACTTTTGGTCAGGAATGAAAAAAGACATGGCTGAATATATTTCAAGGTGCATGAAATGTCAGCAGGTAAAGGTTGAGCATCAACACCCAACATGTTTGTTGCAGCCTTTTCCAGTTCCAAAATGGAAATGGGAAGTTATTTCCATGGATTTTATTACAGGATTGCCAATGACTTGGAGACAACATGATTCCATCATGGTTGTGGTGGACAAGTTGACAAAGGAAGCACATTTTATACCGGTTAAGTCTACGCATAAGACTAATGACATTGCAAAGATCTTCATGAAAGAGATTTTCAAATTGCATGGATTGAGTAAGGCAATAGTCTCTGATAGAGATGTCAAGTTAACTTCCAATTTTTGGAAGGGGTTGTTTGTAGATTTGGGTACAAAGCTGAACTTCAGTACTGCCTACCATCCTCAGACTAATGGTCAAACGGAAAGAGTCAACCAGGTTCTTGAAGACATGCTTTGCATGTATGTGATGGATGAACCAACCAAGTGGGAAGATTATTTACACTTGGTAGAATTTGCTTATAACAATGGACATCAAGCATCCTTGGGGATGAGTCCATATGAAGTTTTGTATGGCAGAAGGTGTAGGACACTAGTGACTTGGGATAATCTAGTGAACAAGGTTGTGCTTGGTCTAGAATTGCTCAAGGAGATGGAGCAGGAGGTTGTAAATATCAGACAAAATATGAAAGCAGCCCAGGATAGACAGAAAAGCTATGCATATAAGCAAAGGGTGAACAGAGAGTTCAGTGTAGGGGGTCATGTTTACCTCAGAGTGAGGGAAAATAAGATTTCCTTGAAGCTTGGAAGTTGTGCCAAGCTGTCACCAAGATATTGTGGGTCATTTGAAGTGCTTGAAAGAATAGGGCCAGTTGCATATAGATTTGCATTGCCTACTAGCACTAGATCTCATAATTTTTTTCATGTTTCTTTGCTTAAGAAATATGTACATGATCCTAACCATGTGATAAATTGGGATGTGATTTTGGTGGAACCCGAGGGAGAGTTCCAAATCGAACCAATGCGCGTCCTCGACAGGAAGGTCACGATGCTTCGGAATCGAGCCATAGGGAAGGTAAAGGTGCAATGGGAGCACTACGGTCCTTAAGAGGATACATGGGAGCTGGAGGATGCCATGCGATTGGCACATCCATTTTTGTTCAATTCTGTGGAACACTGAGGCGATACCAGTGTAGCATTTTGTTCAATTTTGTAAAGCACTGAGGACAGTGCTATTGAAGGGGGAGGGGAATGTAACACCCCGGTTTTGACCCCGTTTGCATTAAATGTATATGGCATATATATTCTAATTAGTCGTGATGTGGAGCTAAAGAAAAAATCCCCACCATCGATTTAACGTTTTATGTTCCAACGATTAAAATCGTTGCCGATGGTATATTCGTGCTAGCCGATACATTATAATTTTCGCATCATGTAAATATGCATTTTAATTAAAAATACCCACAACCAACAATGTCAATGCAACCATAATGAAAAGGGCGTGATTTTCCTAAGGATAGGGAGGGGGAATTATTTGACCTTTGGGGCCAACTGGGGAAAAGCCAAGTGTCAATGGATAAACCCATTTAGTTGTCACCCATGTTTTGTCTTACTCACCTTTCCTTGTCTCATTCAACTACCAAATTAAATCCTCTAATGTTAGTTGGGGCAGTTATTGCATGGACAGTGGTGTGTGGCAGGACTGTTAGTCCTTTCCCACACGTGCACTCCACCAAGGAGTTCGTTCATCCTCACGTGGACAGGAGGATTAGGAACAACCCCATTCTTCCATTTTTTCCATTCTCATGCAGGGACAACTGTTTTCTCTCCTCACGCATAGGTTTTGGGATTTTCCTCACATAGAGAACTGGGAGAGCTACCTTACCCTCACGATTTTTCTATGTGTGAATCTTGTTTTTGGATTTTGCTATGTGTAGTCACTTTGCAGGTTTTGTGGGTCTGTGTATATGAATCAATCTCCATGGTAAAATTCTACTATGTCCGATTCATTTCTCGATTGGTCTGTGTCTTTCCCGTTGTTTCAGTGGAGAAATCGTGGTCGTTGTTTTCCCCACAAGTGTGGGTTGTTGCTGAGTTTTTTTGGCCACGTTAGGGCCAAGAACAACTCTAGGATCGGCTTTCTCAGTATGAGTTGTGTATCACCATTTTGGCTGCAGTAATGTTTCCATTTTTCTTCCCCAGAGTTGTGAATTGCCGATTTTTGTTGTGTGTATGCAGTGGTTGGTCTTTGGACGGTTTTGGAGTGGGAATGAAGGTTTGTTCTGCTTGATAAACCTGGTGTGTTTGGGAGCCTCATAAAAATAGGCTAGATGGTTGGATTTCTTCTCCACACCCCCTGAATAGCACTAGAAGGGAAGTCAGGGCCTGAGGGACTATGCAACAGAGAAGGGACTGATTCTTTGTGTTGGGTGTGTGTGGGTGTCCTATAAGTCAGGCTAGTTCTGGTGCAGGTGTCCTTAGCTCTTCAGTGATCCCACTAGCTTAGTAGTCATCTTTCCCAGCTCCCTGATAGCCTGATAAACCCAACTTTGTTGGCTTGGTTTAATTTTGTGGTATCATTGGCTATGTGTGATCCTACTTAGTTTCCTTATTCATTGTGGGAATCATGCCTAGCTCGGGGGTGGCAGTGTTGCTGAGATATTAAGGAGCACACTGGCCTATGGTTGGGTGGAACATTGCAACGACATAGCTGGTTGCGGGACGAATTTGTTCATAAGATAAGTATTCTTGACTACTTCATCTTTACAAATTGTATTTGTTGTTTAATGAAAATGATGAACATGCTAAATGCTTGAATGTATGGCTTTGCTTCTGTTGTATGGTAACAATGTATGCATGTTTTAGTTCAAAGCATTCAGTTTTTATGTGTATCTTCATGGGGCTAGTCGCCTGAGTAGATAGTGTTATGGTAGCGTCCTCTTCGCCGGTCAGAGGGTCGGGGACGTTACAATGGTTTGATTTAAAGATTTGTATGAAGTGAGATGATTTGGTTAAGTGTACTCCTACATTTTTATGGGCAGATAGAACTACTTGTAAGTGGTTGATGAAGCACACTCCATTTTGACTAGTGTACAGAAAAGAAGTAGAGATTCCCTTACAATTTGTTGTTCCTAGTCTACACACTACAATCACTATAAAAATGACTAATGATGAATCTCTTCAAAGGAATTTGGAAGATACAAATACCATCAAACAATAGAGAGATAGAGAAAAATCCTAAAACAACCACAATATTTTTTTAAAGGTGATGGAGCCTTGATCATTGTCTTACTTTAGGATAACAAATTTTGAAGTATCTAGGGAAACTTAGGATGAGATGGTTGAGACCCTTTCACATTTCTTTCCTTTTAGAAGTTGGTGTGTAGTTAAATTAACAAAGTTGGATGGCCATCATCACCATCCAATGAAGGGTCCAATGAATGGTAGTCTATTGTATCCATTCTATGGCCAATTGGAAACCCAAGGAATGTATGTGTAAGTGATATATCTATACCATAATAGGAGTAGAGTGTGGTAGTGAGTTAATGGTTGGTGAGTTTTGATTGCAGTAAAGTAGCTAGGGTTTATGTTTTTGAGTTAACTTGCATGTTGGAAGTACAAATTCGTTATTTTCTTTTAAATGTAGTTGGTAAGTACAAGGTAATTTATATTAATAAGAAGAATAAAAGGATGATAATTTGGAAAGGTACAAACTCATATCATATTGTTGATGTGATGGGTGAGTTTGACAAAAAAGGGAGGCAATAGTGGTGATAGTAATTAAGAGAAAATCGTTTAAGGGAATCCAAACATATGATGCTAAAGATCAAGTAATGTGAGGGAACAATAGCTACCATTTGAATTTCACAGTACACATTAAGCATAGTGAACATTAAGCATTGACACATCTCAACATGACATCCCATGGGTGGAGTAATTGACAAGTCCATTGCTGGGGTTTGCTATAAATAGGAAGGAAGGAGTTGGGGATTGTATCAAAATTTTCTAAGTTTTCTTAACAAATTTGAACAAGTAAAGGAGTATTTCTTGTGATTATAAATATAATGGTGACTTTATCTAAGTCCAAATCCCATCCAAAGTAGAAGGCCCATAAGGAAGTGAACATGCCTATGGTGGAAGTCCATGAGAAGGTAAACATTGTTGGGGAAAGTTGGTATGTGGGTTTTACTAATTTCAATCTACAAGATGCCACCTAGTTTCATATTTTTAAATTTGACATTTATGTTGATATTGTTGAGTCGAAAGCATGGGCACACAGACTATATAAACCGTTATTTCTTTGTTGGATGTGCCCCACTTTGGATAGAGTAAACTAATTTCTTGTTGATTTAGGTTTGATTGATTCAATTACATGGGGAGTACATGTGGCTTGATTTTCCATACCATATTGATCTAGATGTCATCCATCGAGTTTCAATTTTGTTGCGATATGGAGAGGATGCAATAAAGGTGATTATTGTTCGGAATGTCACCAATAAGGTCATTTATCATAAGTATGACACACAGAGATATGTTACATGTCATGATTTCAGTCATCCAATATATTGAGGAAATATTTGTCACACATTAGCCTACAAATTAATTCACAAGTGTTGAAAGGATGAGTTCCCCACATGAATCATCCATGTAACTAAAATATGTACATATCAATCAAGATGTCATAGGTTCTTAGGTGCTATATCGACATAATAAATTCATCGCAAATTGCATGGAGGCACGATATATGGCAAGGATTTTCACTAAATTTGGGTACTCTTACTCCTAATTCCACATGAGATACTAATTCCACCCACAAGCTACAAGCATTTACATGAATAAAACCTTTAAACAAGAAATGAAATTGTATACTGAGAAATCAACCAGATCAGAAATGAAATAGCATGACAAGTAAAAAGGCTTATCAGTTTATATACAATCAATAACAGTCATCAACTTACATAAGAGTTATAAGTGCTAGCTTGAGATATCAAAGCTCCAAAAGCCTCTCCTTCAGTCAAAATTCCAACCCCCAAACTGTATGTTTGTCTTCCTTTTATCATCACAAAGGTAAAGTAGTTCCATAAATACCTTCTAGGTATAAATTTGAAAGAGTTACGTCAATTAGTTAGATACTAACTCAAAATATTTAAATACAATTAACCCAAAAATAGCAAATCGGATTTGGGTCAATTTGGCAAATATCTAAAAATTTGGGTCTCAAAGACGCCTCCATATCCCTTGATCCGGGACACCTGTGCAAAAACTGAGAGAATTTTTTTAAAATGAGTCCATGAAGAAAAAAAACCTCTCTTGGTTTTTAAAAATTCTCCTTAAATTTATTGGAATCCATGCTAGAAATTTGTGACTAAAACAGTAAATTATTAAAATTTTCAAACCCTGAAAAATAGGCCACAAAGATGAATTCAAATCTCTCAAATGATAATAGCTATTGCAAAACTAAGAGAGGTTTTGTGAATGAGTCTGTTGTGGACAAAAACCTCTTTTGGTTTTCCAGAATTCGTTTCCATCACCTCATAATATGCTCCCAATGATAATGACAAAAACAGGAAAAACAGAGCTACTACAGGAATCCTTTTTTGAATATTTTTTAACCAACGCTTAAAAAGGAGGGTCAGACATAAGCTAAAATAAACTTTATTATAAGTTTTTTAAATATTAAAGATATATATATATATATATA
>LPNX010170788.1:238825-275353 GCA_001517045.1 Pseudotsuga menziesii
ATAACAACATCTAGTTATAATAGAAATTGTCAAGGGAAAAACCTTCGACATAGAGCTCACAAAATCATTCCCAACATCCAAATTTAACATATAGCGATATAATATGGACAAATAGACACTAGTAGATACAAATTTGGTCTTTCAACATTGGTATAGCTGACTTATATAGGAGATCATTGAATCATTTTGGATTTCGGAATACTGTTGAAAAATATGGTATTTTATTTGTTTTGAGGTTGACATCCATAATGTTTATGTGAAACCCCATGTACGTCCATAGGAACCAATGGATGCTATGTTGTTTTATATTTTTGAACATGGCATTCAATCTACAATGGCATAATGTCTTTAGAACCTATGTCAGTGCTCTAATTCTGAAATTGAGATCATAAATGTCAGAGAATCCCATACCAAGCAAAAACAAGAGAAAAGAGACACATCAAGAACACCATGTAACAAGTCTATATGAGAATCACCTTGCCTTATGAAGCTCAAGAGAAAAATAGAGCAAGAAGAAGAGAGATAAAAATAATAACAAGAGGAAGAGGCACTTGTGTACACCACACGACTTGTTAAAAAATAAGATAACCAAGATAGGTGTTTTCGCTTCACCATAATCAACCAGAGCATCCATTGAGGAAAAACACACACAACGCGGGTCTAATCAACTTTAATACCCAAATAAACAATCCATACACTAAATTATTCCAAGTTACTAATCAAAAGACAATTGTTATTATCACATTCATTAAGTATCCTGGAGTTGCAACAAGAAGATTAAGAAGATGAAGAATCACTCCTACAACAGCAATATAGGAAACAAAAACCTTATGTGAATCCCCCTTTTTCCAAGAAGGTACAAACTATTATAGATAGTTTACATTTGCATATGGAAGTCCACAAATGATTCATAAATATTTTCCCAATAGTTAGATAGTTTTTGCATGGTTTTTTAACCTAAAGAAGCTACATAGGAACTAGGTTCCCCACCTCAGGAACACAATGGCACTACATCAGGTACACAACAAACTATGTTATCTCCACACCTTTATACAAAGGTATATCATGTCTTAGGAGTTTTATGGTGGGTGTTGCAAATACATCCTCTATCTCTTGCTACTCATGAAGCTGCATTTGTGCTAGGTGAAATATCATAGTAGATCTTGCGTGCATAACTTAACCTTTATGTCGTTCATTCAAGAGATTTATCATTTTATGTACCTAAGATTATGAATGTTCTAGATGATTGGAACTAAGCCCTTGGAGCATCATATAAAGAGATTACTTGAAGATATGCAATAATGACACATGACCATTAATCATTAAGTAATGTGGTTGATGATTTCTATGTAGTTGTTCCAATTGAACCTATTGAAGTAGCTTCACCTACTTTTGTTCCAGACAAGCTTGATAAGTGACACCAAGCATTTTGAGCACTTTAGGACTATAATTAAGAACTATAGGAAAATTCGACTTCAGATCCCAATCAATAGAATGGTGAAATCAAAGCATATATACAACTTGTAGATTATTTGTTTTAGAATGTCAACGTTGGGGCATATAAGCTTCCGAGACTAGTCAACTCTAGTTTTCATTTTTGGACATAGTTGTAGAATGTTCCTGAGATGTGCACTAAGGATGACGAGATTAAACAATGGGAACCACACATTACAATAATAATAAAAACATTTGTGAGCTACCAATGCATGCATGAAATGAGATTATGACTAAGGTAATTGCTCTCACAAAGTAGATTGTCACAATGTGCTCTAAGTAGCAACAACTCATAGGCACATTGGCATAATTCCATGAGAATACTAAAAATAAATATATAGAATTAGTATATGTACAAACAAGGACTGCTGCACCTATTCAAATTTGTGACCATATAAAGCTAGAGAAGGGGAAAATGGCTCTATATTTAGTTGCTAAGTTTCAACAAGAGATGTAAATGCTTCTCACTTCCTTTGATTATTTAACCTATAGTTTTAATTAATTCATTTATTAGGTGAAGAAATATATTATTTCAATGGATTTATTTTTTGTAGGGATAGGCCATAGTGCCTTGGCAATGAGACAATCATAATGTTAAGGCATGTTGACACCTATTTTTCATTTTTGAAGACCCTACTTGCAACTAATATTTGTGCACGTGGTTTGTTCTATGCAAAAAATTTAACTCATATTCCCTATTTTGTGTTGCATGCCCTATTCATGTTCTACACATTGGACTATGTGATTATAAATAAAAGTAGCATTTCAATTTATCCTTGTGTTAAAGGCTATATTGTAGGAAGTTATGATTCTTTGTAACTATTTGTAACTAATTTAGAATGTATATAAAGGATTGTAAATGAGAATATGGGGATTGGGCAGTTAGCTATTGTGACTTACACACACACACATATCATATATTGTATGAAAGAAGGATAAATTGGGATTTGAAGCCCTTGACCATTGTATGGTGTCATAAGGAGTTTGTATGGACCGATCTTATGGATTGAATAGAAAAGCTTATGTGATAGTTAGCCCTCTAATATTTATGTGTTATGTGTGTTGATATGGAGGACAAAAGAATACATATTAATCATCTTCCATGTACATATTATGTCTTATTACCATTCAAATATGTTCTTGCAATTTAATGTCTTAAGTGAGACCTCATCCTTGTTAGGATATAAAACATGCCAATACTAGTGAACTTCATTTTTGTCATAAGTTTAGAACCGATGGTCTAGAATTATTATTAACACTTTCTCAAGAGGAAATCTACATAAATTATGAAAAGTGTTTTTCTAATCCTTCTCACACAGATTTGTTGATGAAAACTGATATGGGGTCCCTCAAATTCTTGGACCTGTGGGTTATGGGCCCACATATGGACTCATAACGTTCATGGAAGAAATTAGAATATCTCAACTTCCCAAACTACAAATCAACCTTTAGTTCAAAACTAACGATCTCTTCTAAGTCTTGCAGTCTTACCAAACACTCCAACGAAATGAGCTTTGTCGTATCTCAGCGAGAGATGCGCTCGATTGTACAGGAATTACGGGTCCAACCTTCCTTCTTAATTCCGTGTTGTTCCAAATCAATGAATTCCCTCATAACCGTTGGATTGGCTTCGAAGAGATCAACATCGAACCCAAGCTGGAAAAAGGCGTATTTTATGTAAAATTTATGTGCTATTTCCAGTGTTAATATCCATGCTCTTTTCTACAGCGAAATCCTCCTCAGTGGTTGGTCTTCCTCTTCGTGATCTTGGTTGTTCGATCCCACTTCCTCCGCTGGCGAGTGTCTCCTTTCCTGTGTTCATTCTCTTTGATCCTGGGACATGTGTCGCTATTGTGTGGATCACCATCGATCCTTACAATGATCGATGGTAGATCAACTAACCTATAATTCAATTCTCCTCACTCACACATTCTCATAAATTGAATTATGAAATCAATGGAATTTGTACACACAGGTTTACGTACATAATCAACACACAAAGTAGACAGAATTCAAAGACATATAAGCCTACACAATTATTATTTTGTCGAGCTCGATGATACATGATATGGCCTCTATGGGCCTGGCATGATATTACGTTGCATTGGCCTATCTCTAAGCACACAGGCTCACGCTTTTAAATAACAAAATACAGTATGGATCGGATCAATGAAAGGATCCGATCAAATCTCTAAAATCGCTCACAAATAGCTGACAAACAAGATCAAATCCGAGGAAATCTCAACCTTTGGCCACATCTCTCCATGCCCTTTCCTTCTGGAAGGTCAAAATTCATTTGATTTGGGAGAGGGTTGATGCTCCTGCATCATTTGTACTGTGTCTTTTAACAATATACTTGAAAATTTGAGAAACTAATGCAAATTTGACATCTTTAGTGAATTTTTAGAAACCATTGGAATATGAAACTTGAATTTGAATAGTTGGGTAGTTGGAATGATATGAAAAATGTCATGGATATTATGGTGGAATAGTTCATCACAACATATCTTACAACTTTATGAAAACTCTTTGTTATGCAGTGTTTACTGAAGATTTAAGATTCGTTGTTCTTATCTTAATTTCACAGAATGATAAAATAAATTGAAACTAAAAGGAAAATAACTAGAGAAAAATAACACATCCATACATCCACACAAATACCATAAGATACACCCTAGGAAAACCTACTATGTGGGAAAACACAACCAGAAATGAGGACTATGCCTTTCTCTTTTCTTCTCCAATATGCAATGCAAATACAAAGAAAGTGGTACTCTCTATGGAGTTCCTTGTGACATTGTGACCTGTATGACTCCTATGTAAAATCCTATGCCCTCTGTTATGCTCTAATATCTACTCCCTAGATCTTTCTTGGATATGGAACAATATAATAATAACATAATATTGGAACCCCATTCTTCTCCTAGTGGTCCAATATTGAACAATGTCCTAATAGCCATATAGGGTTAGTTTAAGGGTTTTTGCATGCCTCAAATCCTAATTAGGGCTAGAGTTTTAGATCCTGTAGAATGTTATTGAAAGCTAACACATGCCTAGATCAACATGTGTCAGCTGTAATGACAGTTGACATGGCATCCTCTCAATACCATGGTGGTCAACGGGATAGGTTAACGTGCAGGAGGTATAACTTCCTCATACAAACTCAAATTGAGGTGATCTTTGTGCCCATGGAAAGCTCTCGGAGTCACAGAACAATGTTGAGGGGTTATGAGATAAATTCCTAAAATTTTGACCCCCAGAAAAATATTTTAATCCCTCAAACATGTATTGTAAGGTTTTGGACCCCAAATATGCAAACTAAGAACTACCACTAAAATGGGCACTATAAGACAATTCATCCATTCTTTCCACCCAAAAAGCACCAAATAGATGGAAAATCATATATTGATATATTTTGGATCATACCTTTCCATTTTGAGAGTCTTTTGGTACCCAAAAACTTTTACTAAATGAGGTGAGGAAAATATCCCTCTATCTTCTCCTTGGAATACCATTTAGCCTTACTTGGAAGTTGTCCTTTTAACCCAACATGACATAGTTCATACTATCCTCGCGTTTTTGTTTTGTATTTCTTCTCCAAAACTGTATTTTCTACTAACTCTACCCGATCCTATGGTGCTAAGTTCTCTACAGAAGGTAAGACCTGCTCAAGTTCCTCGTCCAACATCAACGGTTCAAATATTTTCCACATTCATTACTGAGTAAATGCACATATATGGGGGTAGACTGAATATATAGGCATTATCTCCTACCTTCTCCAACACTTCAAAAGGACCATACCACAATGCTTTGATATTATTACCAGAACCTTATATTCTTTCCTTACTTAAGTGAAACCAAACTTTATCTCCCACCTTGAATGTTTTGTCAACCCCATGTTGGTCATGTCTTGACTTGTACTTTTCCTGTGACTTCTTCAATATATCATGTACTCGTAAATGGATTAGATTGATCTTATTAATGCATTTTAATATCTTAATGCTTCACCTGTGGTGTCTTTCCTCAATCCCCCTTATTGTCCATAAACAACCTCTAGAGGTGAAGGTGGCAGATATACCAAAATAATTTTCAAAAGGGTACTTACCAATGGAATTGTGGATTGATCTATTATAATAGTGTTATATGCATATCAAATTCTCATCCCAAGTATTGGATGCTTTTGATTATAACACCTCAAAAGTTGAACCAAGGTCATGTTCACCACTTATGTTTTCCCATATATATGTGGATGGAAAGTTGTAGACTTATTCAAATTAGTGTCTCTATTCTCCCAAAGAATAGTCCAAAAGGAGCCGAGAAATCTGGTATCTCTATTTGAGATGATGCTTCTTGGTGTCCCAAAGTGCACCCAAACCTTTTCAAAGAACATATTTGTTGCTTCTTGTCCTTTGATGATCTTTCTATAATCAATGAGAATGCACATCTTACTAAATATCAAGTCAACCACAAATACATTGTCATGTCCCTTTCTAGTCCTTGGCATAACACCCACAAAATCCGTGGATATTCTTTTCCATGGTATAGTAGGTACATGTAAGGTATGGTATATACCTTGCTTCTTATTGTTGGGATTTCTTGTATAACAAAGTACCCATTCTTTAATAAATGGAGCTAGATATTCTTGCATTATAGGCCAATAAACATGCCTTTGTAAGTGATAATTGCAATCTCCCACCTTTAGGAGCATAGAGCTTGTCCAGCTTGTAGATTAACCCATTCTAGAGATTATATTTATCATTTTTGTCACCTTCTTCTACATGAAATTGGCCTTGTATCTACTAAAATACCTCCTTGAAGTCCTCATCTTTTGTGTATTCCTCCTTATATGCATCATTGTTGAAATGATCCATATTCACAAGTGTACCCAAAGCTGTGATCTTGGTTGTAGGTGGCCTTGAAAACATGTTTGCTACCTTGTTCATATTTCCATTATTGTATTTGATGATTAGATGGAATTGTTGTAAAAAATCCCATCCACTTGTAGTGTCGAGCTTATTGTAGCTTACTCTATGCCCGAAAATACTACAATGGTTGGAGATTAATGTGAATGATGGTATCCTTTCCCATTAGATCATGCTTCCATTTCTTAATATCTTGGACTAAGGCATATAGTTCCTTGTCATAGATAGTATAGTTTAGGACTCCACCATGGATTTTTTCAGGATTATAGCATATTGGCCTTCCCCCTTTGATAAAAACCACTCCCATGTCATGTACACTTGCATCTATCTCTGTTTTGAAAGGATTTTGCAAGTTGTGAAATGCGAGAACTGGTGCTTGAATGATCTTTTGTTTGAGCTCTTCAAAGGCTCTATGTTGATTCTTTCCCCACCAAAATACCTTACTATTGGTTATAATGACATGGAGAGGTGTAGTCATAGTTGAAAATAAAGTTATGAGCTTCCAAAGGTATTGTGTTTCCCGCCAAAAGATCCTAACTTCAATGAAATTTGTAGGATTTGGCCACTTAGTAATGGAATCCATCTTTGCAAGATTGATATTAATTTCTCCTCCACCAATCACACACCCCAAATACACCAAAGCCTACTAAATAAATTCACATTTATTAAAGTTTTCCAATAATTGATGTTTGTTCAACGTCTTTAACACTTGCTTGATATGTGAAATATGTTATTCCTAGGTAGCACTATAAACTTAGTATATCATTTAAATACACTATTACAGATGAATCTATAAAAGGATGCAATACATTATTCATGAAAACATAAATGTAGTTGGTGCATTACACAAACCAAAAGGGCTTACTAACCATTCACATAGACCTTACCTATTCTTGATGGAGGTATTCCAAGTGTCTTTTGCCTTCATGTTGGAATCCTATTTTGAGATCCAACTTGGTGAAGTACCTTACATGCTACAATTGATATAGCAAATCATTGACTTGGGTATAAGGTACTGATTTGTGTGTGTGATGTTATTCATATATCTGTTGTCAATATACATCCTCCAAGTCCCACCATTCTTGGGTACTATGATGATAGGTGACCCACAAGGTGAGGTGGTTGGTTGGATTACTCCCTTCTCCAATAGTTGCTACAACTACTTTTTCATGTATTCTACTTCTAGAGCAAACTGTCTATACAATCCAATGTTTGGAAATGGAGAACCGGTAAATAGTTGTATCTCGTGATCCACTTCTCTCTTAGGAGGTATCCCTTTAGGATCCTGGAATACTTCTTTATATGCATGCAAAATATTCTCGAACTAGTGTTTCTTCTCTCTAGTAAATCCCTCCATATATGCCTTTACTTTTACTGATTCACCTTCTTGTTGATTGTGACTTAAGAAAAGCAATATAAATTTTGTATTTGAACTAATCATATTCTTGACTTGGTCGGCACCTACCAGATAGATCTTTGAATTACCTTTGTACGCATTGATGATGAAATATATTCCATCCTTGATCAAGTGGTACTAGTTTTCTCTCGTGAATATTTTATCCCTCGTATACATGCAGGGGTTTCCAAATACTACACCACAAACATCAAGTGGTACTGCATCTACCTCCACTTCATCAATATAATTTACACTTATATCAAATTTAATCTTGCACTATTTTGTGACCCTTAAATTTCCATCCTTATTTACCCATTGCAATGGGTAGGCGATAGGATGATCATGAACTTCCAATCCAAGTTTACTTACCAAGTCTTCTGCTATGAGATTGGCCAGTGAACCATAATCAATTTGAGCATCCACCTTAGTATTTTTTACTTAAATATTGATGTGGAAGAGTTTGATCATTTGCTTCTCTTCCTTGGGATGGAGGTTACTTAGATTCACCTCCTTCTACATTTTAGTGTAGACAATATTATCATCTAAATCTAAGATATTCTCTACTTCGTTGTTTGAATCCATGGCCAACATGTTCTTCTTCTTGGCATCTTTATTGCAGTTCTTTGGGTTAGAATATAGATGTAGATTCCAACACATGTCTTTAATGTGACCATCTATGCTACAATGATTTCAATGGTTTTGGGGATCCTTGCACTGATGTGTCATGGCTGTAGGCTTATTTTTATTTTATTGTCCCCTTATTCTTCCCATCCTTGGAAGTATCTAGGTGTTTTTTTTTCTTGGAACTACATGGCTACCCTTTATTCATGTCCATATTCTATAGATATTGTGCTTGCGCACAAGCCTTGTCAACATTTCTAGGATTGAAGAGAATCACTTTCCTCCTTAAATGACTGTGGAGACCACCCATATATTTCAGAAGTATCTCTGAGTTCTTGGGATATATACCCAACATAATGACCAATTTTCTAAACTCAGTGGTGTACTCTTGTGCACTTTTCCCTCGGCTTTGTCAAAAAGAATGTTGATGGATCCATTGGTCCTTTTCAGACCCAATAGGTTAAAATTGGGATTTGATGAGGGTTTTAAAGTCATCCCACTTAGTTACTAGGATATCACCCTCTATCCTAAGTGTTTTCATGTGGATTTTCCACCAAGTTAGGGTATGGTTCTCCAACTTCAGTCAAGTAAATGATATATTTTTCTCTTCTGTTATACTATGGACACTAAAATAAATTCATAATTGTTGCAACTACCGATTCAAATTAATACCATCGATCTCACATTAATAGGTCTTGATGTCCACTTTTTCTTCCACTTTAGACAAAGATTGGGAAGAACTGTTGTTGTTGGAACTTGGTTTCTCTTTCTTTGGCATTTTTTCCAGCTCCTTTCCTGGGTCTTCAATGTCCCTTAATTTCCCATCTAATATTTCCTTTGAGTAGATTTTCCAAACTCACCAAAAGGTCCAAAATTTCTCTTCAAATATACCATCAGGATTGACATATTGTGCAAGATATCAACAACTTATATTTCTATCTTTGTAAGTTGTTCTTCGTATTCATCCTTGCATTATTCATTGGACTTATCTGCCATGGATATGGTTTGAAGAATTTTTCTTTATTCTGCCAACTCCTAGATCCTGTAATTTTCCACAAAAACCCAAAGAAAACTAATTTGATACCAGTATGATCTTTAACTATCATGGATAGTCCACTGGGATAATTCATCCCAACAAACCTTACAAATTTATGAAAAATCTTAGTTATGCAATGTTTACTGAAGATTCAAGATTAAT
This sequence comes from Pseudotsuga menziesii, assembly GCA_001517045.1. Taxonomy (NCBI): domain Eukaryota; kingdom Viridiplantae; phylum Streptophyta; class Pinopsida; order Pinales; family Pinaceae; genus Pseudotsuga; species Pseudotsuga menziesii. The sequence goes on from LPNX010170788.1 coordinate 248,457, forward strand.
TGTTGCCATCTTAATCTCACGGAATGATAAAATAAACTAAAACTAAAAGGAAAATAACTAGAGAAAAATAACACATCCACACAAATAACACAATATATACACTAAGAAAACCCACAATGGGGAAAATCGGAACCAAAAATGAGGATTACGCCTTGCTCTTTTCTTCTCCAATATGCAATGCAAATGAAAAGTAAGTGATACTTTCTCTGAGAGTTCCTCGTGACATTGTATAATATGGATCCTACAGGATCTCATACTTCCTCTGTTATACTCTAATATCCACTCCATGGCTCTTTCTCATTTATGGAACAAAACAATAATACCATAAGAATGGGTCCCCCTTCTTCTCTTAGTGGGACACCTAGTATTTAACAATGTCCTCAGAGTCATCTAGGGTTAGTTTCAGGGTTTTTGCATGCATCAAATCCAGATTAGGGTTATGGTTTTGGACCTTATATAATGTTCTTGAAATCCACACATGACTAGATCGACATGTGTTCGTAATGAGAGATGACATGGAATCCACTCGATACCATGGTGGTCAACATGATAGGTCAACTTATGGGAGTCATAACTTCCTCATATGAACTTCGATTGAGGTGATTTTTCACTATTGAAAATATCTCAAAGTGTATAACAATTTCGAGGTGATATGAACTCTATTCATAAAATTATAACCCCATCAATGGGCCTTGGAAGGTTCTAAACCCAAAATCTGGAAACCAAGACATGAACCTAAAATGGGCCCTATAAGCTAATTCATCCAATATTTCCACCCATAAACCACCAAATAGGTGACAAATCATATATTGATCCATTTTGGATTGTGGAAGGTCAAAAACCCATGTGGAAAAGGATAAATATGGTGTTTGTGAATGCACAAAAGTATTTTGTCTCTCTTTTGATTTTAGTTTTTTATTGTGTTTGTTATTGTGGGATTCAATGCCTTGTGTATAGGCTCTATGAATGTAATGATGTTTGAGAGAATTGGGAAATGACTCAATAAAGTTGTTGATATTGTTTGTTTTTACAAAAATGGGTAGACTTTATATTAAATGGGGTTGTGAATCTAAGTAGCCAAAATTTATGGAGTTCCAAAATTCAGACAAAATTGCTCTAATGAGTTGAGTTCTCATACAATGAGATTTGATAGGGATTCTAAACAAAAAAAAATTATATTTCTATCAAACCTAAAACTGTTTTGTCTAACCTATTTCCTAAGTAACAAAACAAAAGTGTAGACCATGAATAAAAAACAATGTTAACCAAATTTGTGCCCACTATGGGATTATCCCATGAGAACATCTTCTCGTTCTAGATAACAATGACTAGCTAAGTGTAATTGCTCTGTCATTTCCATAGTATTCTATTACATTGTTTCTTCTTTATTTGACATGTTCTTAAATAAACCAATTGATACCATTGCGTGACCTACATTATATTTAGAACCTGGAGTGAATCCTAGTATAATATTGCAATGCATTTCAATATCACTGCTGAATTTGTCACGTTCCATACTCAATTCATGCATTTTGGACTCCATTTCCTCCTTATATCCTTGTTTCTAAATATATATGCTTAAGTACTCAATGGCCTAACTCATCCCTTCAAGATTACAATTCATTCTTCTTAATATTTTATTAATTGCTATAGTATTTTCACTTCCAACCATTCCAAGGATAGAGGAACTGACCATACTCACAAGGAGAGAAAAAGGGGCCCAACCTATTATACTGCTCAGGTCCAAATAAAACCCTAGAAAATAACCAAAATTCACCCATAAAAACTCCTAGGAGTGAATTGTTCAAACGGAGAGTGGAAAATTCAAGACTACAAAAGGATCCACCAAACCCATCACAATCTAAAAAACAAGTGAAAACCAAGAAGAAAAATATTGGTAAGTCCAAATAAACCAACCATTCAATAGAATAATCCTTACATCTATCAAACATAATATCCCCCGGGGCTATATCCAAAAAAATTCAACCACCAGGATAGCCATTAACCTGGTCCCGTCTACAAATTCCAAGCCAAAGAATATCCTTTGATAGATTTATCCCATGTCTGTAAGAAAACCTAAGTAAATGATACATAAAGGAATGTACAATACATACCATAAGCCAAGAGACGATGCATCCTGATACATAATTGATTGTGAAGGATCCCTTATGTGATATTAAAACAATGAGGAGGATTGCATGTGTTTTTATTTTATTTCATATGGTGACACTTGTGTTGTGACCCACAAATTTCTTGAAAATGTTTTGTATAGGGAGTTAACATCACATTGTTGTATGACATTATGTACCTATGGTAACCAATATCTCTTGGGGAGATCCACATATTTTTCAAGGACCCCCTTGTCCATGTATACTACATTATTTGCTTGGCGATAACATGTTGGTTGTGGAGCTTGATTATCTTTCTTATTCAGAGGTATTGTTTCAACTATTTTTGGATCCCAGTTCCTTACCAGTGGATGTGGGGGGGATTCCCCCCCCACTTGTGTCATCAATGGTTCCATGGAGGGACCATTCATAATTAGGTTGTAGATATGACAATAAAAGTTATTTTGGTGTCGTTTTTCTATAGAAGGAACCCCTCTTTTTATAAGGGAATTGTATTAAGTCTGTGTATTGTGAGAGAGTGTTGTCACTAAGAGAGGAGACTAAGATAAAGTGTTGTCACTAAGAGAGGATACTATGAGATAGTGAAGAGGAGTTTGTAGTAGATATGTTGTAGGTTTTATCCATTCATTTTACTAGACAAAATAAAGAAAAGGCTTGTTATTTCTCCTTGGACATAACCCATATCGAGTGACCAACATATATGGATGTCTCTCTTGTATTATTTTCTTTTTTGTTTTACTTCCACATTTATTTTGATTTTTATTTCTCTGTGATCCTATTCATGACAACTGATATTAGAGGAAAAGTTATATTTGGCTTATAAACTCACATGAAAGGAGGGTTCCTAGTTCGAGTGGGAGCAATGGAAAAAGAAGGAAAGTTTACAGTCGAGAAGTTTAATGCCCAAAACTACTAGCTATGGAATGTACAAATGGAGGGATATCTATATCAGAAGGATCTTTTCCTACCATTTGGAATAAAATAAAATAATTTAGGGACTGTGAAGGATGAAGAATACGAGGTTATTGTCAGAAAGTCACTAGGAACAATATGGCTATGTTTGGAAGCACCAGTGGCCTTCAAAATTTCAAAAGAAAATACAACGACAGATATGATGAAGGAATTGGTTGAACCGTATAAAAAACTCTCAGCCTCAAACAAGGTAGTTTTTTTATGAAGATTTAATTAATATGAAGATGTTAAAAGGTGGGTATGTTGTTGATCATTTAAATGATTTTAACATTGTCACCATTGAATTAAGTTCTATAAGAGTAAAATTTATGGTGAGTAATTATGTCTCTAGTTCAAGCACTTTAAAGTTCGATCATGATTTTGGTGTTATCTGTAGTGAGGAAATGTGATGGAAAAACATAATTGAGACATCAGGTAATGATTGGACTGTGAAGAACAAGGGAAGACAAAGACAGAGAGAAAAGAGTCAAGGGAATCATAGGAATTTTAAGAAAGGTATATCTAAATCCAGAGGGAAGCTTGAGTGCTAGCATTGCGGGAAGAAACGACATCTAAAGAAATATTATTGATAAAAAGGGAAAACAAGTTGATGGATAACAAGGGAACAATCAAGAAGAAAATGTAGTAGGTGATGTGTTGCAAGATGATTTAATCCTTTGATTAAAATAATATTATTTATTCTTGGGTGTTAGACTCAGTGGCTTCATTTCATGCCACACCCAAAGGAAATATTTTTAAGACTATGTCTAAGGTGATTTTGGACAAGTTTATTTGGGTGATGATGAACCATGTAAAATTGTTGGAAAGGGTAAGATATAGATAATATTACAAAATGGAAACCCATTGTTGTTGAAAGAGGTGAGGGACATTCCTAATTTGATAAGAAATATAATCTCAACAAGGTAGTTGGGAAGTGAAGGTTGTACATCTACATTTACATAAAATTCATCAAGGTCACTAAAGGACCATTAGTAATATAAAAATGAGAGAAGGTATGTAGTATTTATGTACTAATAATGTTGACTCTTATATTAATTTAGCTTCTACATGAGAAGATACAACATTGTGGCATCATAGGATTAAGCACATGACTGAGAAGGGGATGTGGATTCTCCACTCAAGGAATTTGTTGCTAGATTTGAAGCAGGTAGATTTGGATTTATATGAGCACTGTGTTTATGGAGAAAATAAGAGATTCAAATTTCTCATAGTTGGAAAGAAAAAAAAGAGTGAAAAGTTATATCTTGTGCATACAAATGTATGGGGATCGAATTAGGTATCATCTCTATGTTACTTTTATTGATGACATGAATAGGAAAACTTGGGTTTATTGCATTTGAAAAAAATATGATGTCTTTGATACTTTTAGGCAATGGAAAGCTTTGGTTAAGAATGAGACATGAAATAATATGAAGTGTTTCAAATCAGATAATGGAGGTGAATGTCGCAGCAAGGAGTTTGATATTTATTATTCTGTTGCAGCTGCAACAATTTCCCAAAATTCTAAAAAATTTCGAGACCCTCCTTTTAATTTTGTTTTGCTCAGCTTGTTTGGTTTCGCTTGATTTTACTGATGATTGTTAAAGGAATATCTTTATGCCGATGTTGTTTTACGACTTACATTGATTTCTTACCCCGCTATCAGAATTTGTTGAGGCTATGAATCGAAACTGCAGTTAACTATGCATCCGGCATTGTGGAGATGCAGTTGAATGACGATCCGATCCAAAGTGTACTTGCCTCCGATGTGCTTTATTTTATTTTATTATTGGTGCCCTTGTTGAATAAACCATCAGAACTCTTTATCTCTATAGCTTCCGCCGTTGCGGATGACATATTGCGAGCACCGAGATGGTTGTTTTGATCTTTTTCGATTCCCATTATTTTTTATTCGCAAGACCTTAGTCTATTTAGCTTCCATCCTCGCGCCTCTGGAATGAACTGTTCTTCCGCTTTAGTTTTGGTTTATGATTGTCATTTTGCCGATGTCTTGCTTAAGTCATTTCTATTTTCCCTATGGTTTTGACTGGTCTACGAAACTCGTTGTCTTTACGGTTTTCACCCTTGCAGTGTTCCAAGCATCTTATGGTCCTAGGTTATAGTCCAGTTGAGCTCCGATGCGGAGTTTTTTTTTTCCTCTCGCTGATGTTTCCCTTGGCACTACGAAACTCTCAGTCGCTTCATCTTCTACCGTTGCGGCACATTAGCGGACTTGACCACCGATCCCTTAGTGACTCCACCACCCGATGGTCATGTTTTTCTTGTCGAATGTTTGTTTTTACTGGGATGTATATATTGGGGATTTGGGGTATTTTTCCTATTATTTTACCTGCAAACCCGTTCCTGCGCTGTCATTGTCATTTCGAACGAGGAATTGTACTTGTTGTTGGTAGCTCATTCGTAGGTGGCGTCGCCGTGGAAGTTTTCAAATTCTTCTTGTCAGCTACATAGCTCCTTGCCAGGTAGGCCAATCTTCCCAATTCTACCCCTTCATTTGAGTTTCGAACTAGGGTTGTCATCCTGGGTTAGTTTCCACCTCCGTGGTTAATGGACACCTAGGTTTACATTTTTTTCAGCGTATATCTAGTTCATCTTGGCAGTATGGCCGTCCGGGGGGGGGGGTTGTTTTCCTGATGATTAATTGCAGTGCCATTATGAGTTTGCAAACCTTACCCGACTGTTTGGGAAACTGGTGCAGACAAGTGTTACTCTGTCTGCACCAGTTCTCTCCAGTTTCTGTATGGCCGTCCGGGGGGGGGCGGGGTGGTTTCCTGTTCTTTTACAAGAGGAAGGCGTTTTTCTTGTTTTTCTTTAAAGTGCTGAAGGTTTTGGTTTTCCAGTCTTTCGGGTCGCTCACGTTTTTGGGACTAGGGTCGCGGTTTTGAAGTTGCGCCTCATTTCGAATCAGATTGGAAATAGGACAATTTATTCTGGAATCATAGCGCCGAGGATGTAGTTTTTGAGATTGTTTCCTTTGACTGGGGGGAAATTCCACATCATTAGTGAAGCATTGATGATATTAGTTGATCACGAAAATTTTTAGTCGTGGGCAGGATCTAGTTTTTTTTGGTAGACTTACTTGGTAGTTAAATCTGGTTCTGTATTTTACATAGATTTCGTCATGACTAGTTCGACCGAGGTAAATGCTTATGTAGTTTGTCTTCATTCTTTGAATATTGGTTGAACGACTCAACAGGACCTAAAGGGATTTTGTGTATGGCAGGGCATTTTTTCCGAGAACAAGATGTCTAAAAGGCAGAAAAGGAAACCCCTATAGTGGAATAGGAACCCGAGGTAGAAGTGGTCACAAAGGTTGAGTATACTTATGATGACACCAGATGCACCACAGGAGTGGAGCCTAAATACAAGTGGGGGGGAATTTACAGGCTGATATCACACCATGAAGTACCTGACACTGGTTTTGAAGAAGAAACTATATATGCTAATATTGAGAGATCGGCGCTGATAAAGATTGCTACCAGACCTGAGCTTTTCCCATGCTCAGAAGTAATTGGATGGATTTTTCCCAGGGAAGACGTAACTACCATGATTTTGGCCAACACTAACAAACAGGGTTATGCTGCTTATATCCCTAGTTATGTATCATTAGCCTACCACTTACCAGAAGCCCAGGTTTACTTGACTGAGGATTGGCTAAAGGAGATTAATCTTGATCTAGTTGAAACATTGAAAAGAATGCTGGTACCTGGCAAGAGTTTCAGAACTAGACCATCAGGGGAATACAACACAGCTACCTTAAGAACCCCTTATAGGTTCATTGCTTTAATGCTGAATAGGATCTTTGGGAGAGTTCACGGTAAAAGTTTTAAGTTGGGGTGGGTTCCTATCATCTTCTGTGTTGCCACCCAAGGAGTTGTGTTCAATTGGGCGAACATTGTATCAAACAATCTCTCGGCTTGCATTGCTTCAGCCTTGGGAGGGGTGTCCCAGAAAAAAATGGAGTTCTACATGAGCTCCATACTGATTGATTGCATACTGTGCAACCAGCCATTCCCAAACCTGAGGTGTATTTGGGACCGAGATAGAACACTGGTACACACAACCTACAAGCCACTATGGACGCATAAGTACTACAGTCATTACAGAGAAATGTGTGAACACTTCATTGTGCCGTTATATACAATGATTTTCTTAAAAGAATGCAATTGCATGTCTAAAGAAGCATTGCAGGTCATTGAAGAGTATGCTAATTACTACTTAACTAAGGATGGACTGTATATTAGAATGTATGGCTGCTCCAGAGCACCTTCATTGCTTCCAAAATATGCCACTGCTTATGAGGTACATAAGGAGGTAGTCAGGCAGGTCTTCTTGGATGGCATAGTGATTTTTCTATTTGAGCATAAGAAGGCGACTTATCCTCCCATATCATTCAGATTGGGAGGTTATAAGTTCTCAAGAGTTAAGAAAGCTGATGAGTTTGTAGAAGAACTGGAGAAATTTCATTTTGGAGAAATAAACTTCCATAGGAATGATTCCTAGAATAAAGTGGCAGAACACTGCAAGGAAGCAAACATACATTTTGAGTGTACAATCCATTGGGATAAAGATGAATCAATTTTCCAAAATGCAGAAAACATGACTGCATTAAAAAGAAGATTCAAAAAGAAGATCACTACTAAAGGAAGGAAAGGACAAGATGAGCATAAGAAAGCAGAGGAAGAGGAGGCTAGGAAAAGGGATGAAGATGCTAGGAGACTAGCACAGGAGGCCAAAAGTTGGCTTAGAAGTGAGGAAGAAGAAAAGAGGAAAGATGAACAAGAAACAGCTAGAATTGCAGAAGAAGCTGCCGGGAGTGAAGAAGAAGAAAAGAAAAGGAAAGGGGATGAGGAACTCAGGAAACAGGAAGCTGAAAGACTAAAACTAACAAGGTCCATGACAGAGCAACAAACTTCCAACCCTGTAGACATTCAGGTTCAGGATTTGGGTAATCCTGATTCTCAAGATCCTGAGGCAACTGCTAGCAGCACCTTAGGACAGGTTTTTGTTTTTGGCTTAACATTGATCCATTTTGAACAAAAGAAAGGGGAAGAAGTTCCAGACTTCAATACCATTTTTTACGACAAGGAAACAAAAAGAATTGTGAAAAGGACCGAGAGGAAAGTTGAAACTGGGGGGCAATTAGGGAAGATGATAAATGATACAACCATGGTGCATGGAACCGACAAGGACCCAAGATTTACTATCCGAGCTGGAGCAGCATTGAACCATGCCTCTAAGGATAATGTGGATCAGATAATGACTGACCTTGAACAATCAAGGAAATCTGCTGCCCAACTAAAAGATACGTTGCGAAGGGAGAGAGAGGAAAGTAATAAATTGAAAAGGAAGTTTGAAGACATGCAAAATGAAATTAAGTCTTCAAAAGCAGAGCTCCAGTCCCTCCAAGTAGAGAAGATGTCTTTGGAGGTTGCCCAGGAAAGTCTAGCAAAATTGCGGGAGGAATGTCAGGGGATAATGACAAAAAAGGATGGGCTGAAAACAGTATGTGAAAGTCTTCATGCAGAAAAATACCAGCTGCTAAGTAAGATAGGGGAGCTGGAGTTACAGAAGGCTACTTTGGAGGAGTTAGAGAAATAATCTCGGGGGCAAGCAGTAGAGCTTAAAGAACAAATTGCTTCATTAGCAGCATCTTTGGAAGAAGCGAAGGAATAGCAAGCTAGCATGCAGCCTTTCAAAGAATATGTTTTAGCACAAAGAAGCAAAATGCATAGGCTGCAAGTATCCATAGAAGAAGAGAGGTGCAAGGTTTTGCAGGTAGATAATAGACTAGAAGAAATTTTGGAAACTTCTTCATATTTCATGGATAGATCGTAGGACATTTTAGAAGTCCTGATGGGAAGAATAGAAAGATTAGAGGCCAATGAGGAGATCCCCACAGACTTGCCAGTAAAGGATCAACAAGGCTTGAAACAAGACTATGACTTATTAGAGTTTTCCATAAGTATAGCTGAAGAATTTAAGAAGGCTGTAAAGAAAACTAAGGGATCTTGTACAGAGTTCTGTAGGAGACTTTTGATCACTTACAACTATTTCCAGGTGGCTGCTAAGCAGAGAATGGACACATTTCCAGACCACGACCTGTTTATAGGGATATTGCAGAATAGATATCAGGAAGATGAACAGATAATTCAGCAAATCAAGGCTCTGGACGAGTAGATCTTGAGAGATGAGGTAGCTCATTCAGCAGTCAGTGTACAGCTGCTAGAAGATCAACCACACTTGAGTTCAGCCAGGATCGAAGTGATAAGAAATCAAGCTGCTAAATTTGAAATCAATATTCGTTTTCTTGAAGCTTCTGAGTTCGAGAACATTGCCTCAGAAGCTTTAGCATGGAAGAAGTTCCTGAACAATTGAGCGGGGACCTCCACTTAAGTGCTTTATTAGTTTGTTTAATTGTAATATATTGTAAATTGTATAAGCACTAAACGTGAGAAAATTGTGGGAGATGAAGCGTTGGGGAATCCCAGGGGTCATTTATGGGCAGCCCAATAGTTTTTTCCTTTGTATAAGTATAGGAGAATTAGATAGAGAAGGGGATTTTTCCCAGTGAGACTTGTGAAATGTTTGTTGTAAGAGGAACTATTTCGTTTTGCAATAATAAAATTACAATTTTTCCTGTTGGAGAAAGTGTTGTGTGGAATGTTCAAATGTGGTGAAATGAACAATGTTGAAGGGGAACTATTTCGTTTTCAGCTGTGTTTCATTAACTGTGAGATCGTTCTAAATTTATGAACCTATGTTCTTGTATGAACGTTCTCTAGTTTATTTTGTGATAATTTCCACTATGAGTAATGAATGTTTTAACAGAGGACGAGCTATCTTGTTGTGCATGTCTCTATTCATGTTCATGTGTTTTGATTCTAAGAACAGCTATCTGTGATTTATCTTAACATATGAGCAGTAATACATTACTCATTAATTGATAATCTTGCTCCCTAGGGATAGCTTAGTTAGTCCTTTTTTCTGTTGTGTGTGATTTAGATGCGAGAGATTCCAAGATGAGAGGTAAGAACCTGGGCATCACATTGTGACCACTCCTCGTATTCTTTATCAATATGCATGTTAGATAAGCACTTGCATATCATACTTAAAGTTAAAAAATACAAAAATATACACGGTGGACCAGGCTGCAACCGGTAAAACCCTTTATTTTTGTTACTTGACCTACGATAGCCGGATCGCAAACTGGATGGATTCCCCATACCAAACAGTCACGGGCTAGTTGGGAATGTTGACTGGGGAGAATCCCTTGTTGTTTTCTCCTGCAAATTTCCAGGCCTCAACAGTTTTCTGGCACTAGAAGGAGGGCCGACAGTGCATGGCTGGCTGGGGAAATCCATTTCCTCAAAGTTACTCCACCAGTGATAGTTTTGAAAGCAGTTTATTTCCTGATCCAAATACTGAAGAGAATAGAGAACATTTGTTTTCTGTGGACAACCAAGTAGTTAATGATCTAAGAAGACACACACAGGCCTATGTAAAGAGTATTGGAGGATTACCCACTATCCTTGATTTACCTCTAAGAGAATACAAGAAGAAAGATCGTCCCATCTTGGAAGATTCAATGTTGGTTGGATATTTGGAAGAGTTAGTAGAAGTCGCATTACAGGAAGTTGTTCAGCCTTTGAATCAGGTAGGCCCAAACACACCTTACTGTTCTCCTGTGCATACTCCTGTTCTCTCACCTCCTCACTCTCCACCCAGATTAATGGCAGGTGTAAATGCAAATCAGCCACTTAACCCACCAAATCTACCACCTTCTTGGAAAGCCAGATCGCCCCTGAACTTAACACCTCCGTTGCATGACTTACCTCAAGCTTTTGAGAAGATGCTGCCTAAATTTGACCCAAATCAGAATATTTTAGTAGATGACCATTTGCAAAGTTTCTACTTGGAAATAGAAGGATTAAGGGCTGGGGAACATGAGGATGTAGTCTATAGACTTTTTCCGCATACCCTTAAAGGAGCAGCAGCATCATGGTATTTTGGTTTGCCTGCAAAATCTATCCCATATTGGGATACCTTCGAAAGGATGTTCAGAAGTAAATATGCATCCCAAAAGACACATGCAGCACTAATGAAAGGTTTAGGCACTCTAAAAAAAGAGAGAAAGGAAAAGGTACATAATTTTACTCAAAGATTTTTTGCTTACCTTAAGAACTTCTCTGCAACTAATAAGCCCTCTGACAAGGTTCTAATTGAGTATTATACCTCAGCTTTAGGTCCTGACTTGGCCATGTTCGCAAAAGCTCAAGTTAAGCCTACGTGATAAGAGACTTATGAAGAAGTTGAAAGAGTAGAGGTTGAAAAGGAAAGTATAGAAGATTATCCTAAGCAGTTTGGAGAAAACAATTCTGGGAAGAAAGCCTTATTGATGTCTAAACCTAAAGAGGGGCAATCACATGATTTTGAGGGGATGTTAAAAATGATGCAAAAGCTTTCCAATAGAATAATAGATTTGGGGAAATAAAAGGAAGCTCAGAAAGCCTATAAGCCGTATTTCAAGAAAAGAGAGGATAACAACCAATCCAAACCTCCTCCATACAGCCCGACATCGATGAATTTAACAGAAGTGGGGATGGATAACCTTTGCACTTTCCATCAACAACCCCATTCTAAAAAGAATTGTCCTCAATGGATAAATTCAATGACATTGGTGATGAATCAGTTATTGGATTCTAAATTAACTGAGGACAATGATGAAGAGGAAAAGGGTAGTAAGACCACAAAAAAACAAGAAAATGATACCATGTTTTTATGGGACTGTGTCTCGCTTTTTGATACAGAAAAAAGTAATCTGAAACCTGAGGGTATACCAAAAATAAAAATGACAACAAAGGGCTTGGATTTGGTGAATAAAGACAATTCAATGCTCTCAAATATCAAGAAGTTGCAAGAGAATATCAGAAAACAACCAAAGAACAATGTTGGTGGTGAAGTACCTAAAATCACCATTACCAGCCAAGATCCGAAGCAAATCAACATGCATGTTAAGCTTATGGAAGACCAAGTAGATGATGACAAGGAAAATATTAAAAAGCCTAAAGAACCAGAGGGAGAGATACCCACAGAAAACCAACCTGTGGAGGAAGATGTCGAAGCAATTGGGGAAGGGAAAACTAGGTTTAAAACCCCACCTTTCCTTTTGACTTTGGAAATTTTGAATCATAAGGTGCATAATTGTTTGGTAGACTCTGGATCGTCAGTGAATGTTATACCACTCGCAGTTTGTAAAAAAATTAATGGACAACCAAAACCTACTGCTCGGGAAGTTACTCAATTAGACAGAACTAATGTGAAAATAGTTGGGGAAATGGAGAATGTTCTCATTCGTTTATCCGCAAGTGAAAAGATATGTCAATATATTGATATTATGGTGTTAGACATACCTGATAGTTATGGAATTATTTTGAACTGAGACTGGTCCACGAGGTTAAAGGGGTATTTTGCTTCATATTGGTCACATTTATGGCTGCCTCATAAAGGAGTCCCAAATCAGATCAAAATTTTAAGGGAACCTTATATGAAACACACTATCACTAAGTTGGAAGAAGAAAATGAATCAACAAACTCTGTATTGGGGAATTATCTAATTGAGCTTGAACTAAGACACTTTGCATCAGAAGGGGCCAGCAACGTAATAGACACCCAGCCCGATCTCCTTCAATATTCACAGGCTGATGAGACTGATTGTAAATTGGTAGATGTAGTTTTTGTTTCAAAAATAGTAGACTTAGATAATGGTTAGGTATTTCACATCTGCAATCGAGCCTAGCCCCTTGACTTACAAGTTGATAGATCTATAGGGGTGGGCAGAGAACTGATCAGGTAGTGGTTTAGTTCTCAAATTTTTACTTTTTTTTTGGCTCTTATGGCTTTGTACATAAATAATTTGATGCAGTTTTTTTACTTTGATTTGCTGCTGTGGTTTCCAGTTACGTTTGGTTTGGTTTTGAATAAAAGAGGCAGACTTTTGGTTGCATGGAAAGCATCAGGGTTCTCGATTAACTGAAATCTTTGGGATAAGACTGTGTATTCTTGTGTGAACTGATAGAATTTCTTCTAGTAAGTAGTTTTCCTAAATGGCCATGAACTCATTAAAGTCCTACTTAATCCTTGAAAATAACTCAGAATCAAAGGGTCTGGAATACTATTATGAGGCTCCATCCATTTCACATCTAAAAGGTCCTAGGGGGTGACAGCGAAAGACCCGCAGAAAGGAAGCAAGGTAAACAGTTTATTATATATAAATGATCCCATGCCAAGATTTAAAATCCTAGAGGCTATTAAGAGTAAAAACTCCCAAAAGAAGCAATACATATCAAAGCAAAGTATCAAAACACATGAATATAAAATTGCCAAAAGTTCTTCTCTGTCCGTGAGATGAAAAGTAAATACATCTCTCACACAAAAGCACACTATGGATAGAAGAGCCTGAATAAAATTAAAAAAGAAAGGCATATGGAGGACTCAGAAGAACAAAAGGTTCAAAAGGCACAAAAAAGTGTAAAATGGCATGGGAATGAGGAACAAATGAATAATTCTGTTTACCATATGTTACGATCCTGTGGTATCCAAGCTGGGAACTACCCAAAGACAGAGGTAAAATAAAACTCATCTACTAAGCCTCAAAAGAGTTATCCGGACTTTGATATTTTAGTGTTCCCATTTCCAAAAATGGACTGTCATCAATGATTTAAATGCATGTGTTTTCCATTATAGGAATACAAGCATCTAGAAGAATTCAACCTATGATTTTAATGACTAAATAGTCTATTACTGAGAGAATAGTTGATTCAGAAATCTGGGGTTCACCAGGTAGTCGCCAATTGTTACAGCTGCAACAATTTCCCAAAATTCTAAAAACTTTCGGGGCCCTACTTTTAATTTTGTTTTGCTCAACTTGTTTGGGTTTGCTTGATTTTGCTGATGATTGTTAAAGGAATATCTTTATGCCGATGTTGTTTTATGACTTACATTGATTTCTTACCCACTGTCGAAAGTTGGTGAGGCTATGAATCGGAACTGCAGTTAACTACGCATCCGCCGTTGCGGAGATGCAGTTGAATGACGATCTGATCCAAAGTGTACTTGCCTCCGATGCACTTTCTTTTATTTTATTATCGGCGCCCTTGTTGAATAAAACGTCGGAACTCTTTGTCTCTACATCTTCTGCTGTTGTGGATGACATATTGCGAGCACCGAGATGGTTGTTTTGATCTTTTTCAATTCCCGTTATTTTTTATTCACAAGGCCTTAGTCTATTTAGCTTCCACCGTCGCGGCTCTGGAATGAATTGTTCTTCCGCTTTAGTTTTGATTTATGTTTGTCGTTTTGTCGATGTCTTTCTTAAGTCATTTCTGTTTTCCCTCCGGTTTTGACTGGTCTACGAAACTCATTGTCTTTACGATTTCCGTCGTTGCGGTGTTCCAACCATCTTATGGTCCGAGGTTATAGTCCGATTGAGCTTCGATGCAGAGTTTTTTTTTTCCTCTCGCCGATGTTTCTCTTGGCACTGCGGAACTCTCAGTCGCTTCATCTTCCGCCATAGCGACACATTAGCAGACTTGACCACCAATCCCTTAGTGACTCCGCCGCCCAATGGTCATGTTTTTCCCGTCGAATGTTTGTTTTTACAGGGATGTATATATTGGGGATTTGGGATATTTTTCTATTATTTTACTTGTGAACCCTACCTACGCTATCGTTTTCGTTTTGATTGAGGAATTGTACTTGCTGTCAATAGCTCATTCATAGGTGGCAACATCGTGGAATTTTTTGGATTCTTATTGTCAGCTGCACAGCTCCTTTCCAGGTAGGCCAATCTTCCCGATTCTACCCCTTCATTTCAGTTTCGAACTAGGGTTGTCGTCCTTGGTTAGTTTCCACCTCCGTGATTAATGGACACCTAGGTTTACGTTTTTTTAGCATATATCTAGTTCATATCGATAGTATGGCCATCCAGGGGGGGTTGTTTTCTTGATGATTAATTGCAGTGCCGTTATGAGTTTGCAAACCTTACCCAGCTATTTGGGAAATTGGTGCAGACGAGCGTTACGCTGTCTGCACCAGTTCTCTCCAGTTTGTGTATGGTCATCCCAGGGGGGTGGTTTCCTGTTCTTTTTCAAGAGGAAGGAATTTTTCTTGTTTTTCTTCGAAGTGCCGAAGGTTTTTCTTTTCCAGTCTTTCTGGTCGCTCACGTTTTTGGGACTAGGGTCGCGGTTTTGAAGTTGCACCTCGTTTTGAATGAGATTGGAAATATGATGATTTATTTTGGAATCATAGCGTCGAGGATGTAGTTTTTGAGACCGTTTTCTTTGACCAAGGGGGAATTCCACATTATTAGCGAAGCATTGATGATATTACTTGATCACGAAAAAAATTAGTCGTGGGCAGGATCTAGTTTTTTTCCGCAGACTTACTTGGTAGTTAAATCTGGTTTTGTATTTTACATAGATTCCATCATGAATAGCGTGACCGAGGTAAATGCTTATGTCATTTGTCTTCATTCTTTGAATATTGGTCGAATGGCTCAACAGGACCTAAAGGGATTTTGTGTATGGTAGGGCATTTTTTTCGAGAATCAGATGTCTAAAAGGAAGAAAAGGAAAGCTCCTATACTGAAAGAGGAACCCGAGGTAGAAGTGGTCACAAAGGTTGAGTATACTTACGAAGACATGAGATGCACCACAGGAGTGGAGCCTGAATACAAGTGGGGGGGAATTTACAGGTTGATATCACACCATGAAGTACCTGACACTGGTTTTGAAGAAGAAACTATATATGCTAATATTGAGAGATCAGCTCTGATGAAGATTTCTACCAGACCTGAGCTTTTCCCATGCTCAGAAGTAACTAGATGGATTCTTCCTAGGGAAGACGTAAATACCATGATTTTTTCCAACACTGACAAACAGGGTTATGCTGCTTATAGCCCTAGTTATGTATCATTATCCTACCACTTACCAGAAGCCCAGGTTTACTTGACTGAGGATTGGCTAAAGGAGATTAATCTTGACCTAGTTGAGACATTGGAAAGAATGCTGGTACTTGGAAAGAGTTTCAGAACTAGACCATCAGGGGAATACGACACAGCCACCTTAAGAACCCCTTATAGTTTCATTGCTTTAATGCTGAACAATATATTTAGGAGAGCTCACGGTAAAAATTTTAAGTTGGGGTGGGTTCCTATCATCTTCTCTGTTGCCACCTAGGGAGCTGTGTTCAATTGGGTGAACATTGTATCAAACAATCTCTCATTTTGCATTGCTTCAGCCTTGGGAGGGGTGTCCCAGAAAAAATCGGAGTTCTACATGAGCTCCATACTATTTGATTACATACTATGCAAATAGCCATTCCCAAACCTGAGGTGTATTTGGGACCGAGACAGAACACCGATACACACAGCCTACAAGCCACTATGGGCACATAAGTACTATAGTCATTACAGAGAAGTGTGTGAACACTTCATTATGTCATTATATACAATGAATTTCTTAAAAGAATGCAATTGCATGTCTGAAGAAGTGTTGCAGGTCATTGAAGAGTATGTTGATTACTACTTAACTGAGCACGGACTGTATATTAGAATGTATGGCTGCTCCAGAGCACCTTCACTGCTTCCAAAATATGCCACTGATTATGTGGTACACAAGGAGGTAGTCAGGCAGGTCTTCTTGGATGGCATAGGGAGTTTTCTATTTGAGAATAAGAAGGCGAATCCTCCCATACCATTCAGATTGGGAGGTTATAAGTTCTCAAGTGTTAAGAAAGCTGATGAGTTTGTAGAAGAATTGGAGAAATTTCATTTTGGAGAAATAAACTTCTAGAGGAATGATTCCCAGAATAAAGTAGAAGAACACTGCAAGGAAGCAAACATACATTTTGAATATACAAGCCATTGGGATAAAGATGAATCAATTTTCTGAAATGCATAAAACATGACTGCATTAAAAAGAAGATTCAAAAAGAAGATCACTACTAAAGGTAGGAAAGGACAAGATGAGCAGAAGAAAGCAAAGGAAGAGGAGGCTAGGAAAAGGGATGAAGATGCTAGGAGACTAGCACAAGAGGCCTAAAGTTGGCTTAGAAGTGAGGAAGAATAAAAGAGGAAATATGAACAAGAAACAGCTAGAATTACAGAAGAAGCTGCCAAGAGTGAAGAAGAATAAAAGAAAAGGAAAGGGGATGAGGAACTCCAGAAATAGGAAGCTAAAAGACTAAAACTAACAGGGTCTATGACAGAGCAACAAAATTTCGACCCTGTAGACATTCAGGTTCAGGATTTGGGTAATCTTGATTCTCAAGATCCTGAGGCAACTGCTAGCAGCACCTTAGGACAGGTTGTTGTTTCTGGCTTAACATTGATCCCTTTCGAACAAAAGAAAGGGGAAGAAGTTCCAGGTTTCAATACCATTTTTTACGGGAAGATGATAAATGCTACAACCATGGTGCATGGAATCGACAAGGACCCAAGATTTACTATCCGAGCTGGAGCAGCATTGATCCATGCCTCTGAGGATAATGTGGATCGGATAATGACTGACCTTGAACAATCAAGGAAATCTGTTGCCCAACTAAAAGATACGTTGCGAAGGGAGAGAGAGGAAAGTAATAAATTGAAAAGGAATTTTGAAGACATGCAAAATGAAATAAAGTCTTCAAAAGCAGAACTCCAGTCCCTCCAAGTAGAGAATATGTCTTTGGAGGTTGCCTAGGAAAGTCTAGCAAAATTGCAGCAGGAATGTCAGGGGCTAATGACAGAAAAGGATGGGTTGAAAACAATATGTGAAAGTCTTCATGCAGAAAAAGACCAGCTGCTAAGTAAGATAGGGGAGCTGGAGTTACATAAGGCTACTTTGGAGGAGTCAGAGAAACAATCTCGGGGGCAAGCAACAGAGCTTAAAGAACAAATTGCTTCATTAGCAGCAGCTTTGGAAGAAGCCAGGGAACAGCAAGCTAGCATGCATCCTTTCAAAGAATATGTTTTAGCACAAAGAAGCAAAATGCATAGGCTGCAAGTATCCATAGAAGAAGAGAGGTGCAAGGTTTTGCAGGTAGATAATAGACTAGAAGAAATTTTGGAAACTTCTTCATATTTCATGGACAGATCGTAGGACATTTTAAAAGTCCTAATGGGAAGAATAGGAATATTAGAGGCCAATGAGGAGATCCCCGCAGACCTGCCAGCAAAGGATCAACAAGGCTTGAAACAAGACTATGACTTATTAGAGTTTTCCATAAGTACAGCTGAAGAATTTAAGAAAGCTGTAAAGAAAACTAAGGGATCTTGTACAGAGTTTTGTAGGAGACTTTTGATCACTTACAACTATTGTTAGGTGGCTGCTGAGCAAAGAATGGACACAGTTCCAGACCATGACCTATTTATAGGGATGGTGCAGAATAGATATTAGGAAGGTGAACAGAGAATTCAGCAGATCAAGGCTCTAGACGAGCAGATCTTGAGAGATGAGGTAGCTCATTCAGCGGTCAGTGTACAGTTGCTGGAAGATCAACTACACTTGAGCTCAGCCAGGATTGAAGTGATAAGAAATCAAGTTGCTAAATTTGAAATCAATATTCATTTTCTTGAACCTTCTAAGTTCGAGAACATTGCCTCAGAAGCTTTAGCATGGAAGAAGTTCCTAAACAATCAAGCGAGGCCCTCCACTTAAGTGCTTTATTAGTTTGTTTAATTGTAATATATTGTGAATTGTATAAGCACTAAATGTGAGAAAATTGTGGGAGATGAAGTGTTGGGGAAGCCCAGGGGTCATTTATGGGCAGCCCAACAGTTTTTAATTTGTATAAGTATAGGAGAATTAGATAGAGAAGGGGATTTTTCCCAGTGAGACTTGTGAAATTCTTGTTGTAAGAGGAACTATTTCATTTTGCAATAATAAAATTACAATTTTTCCTGTTGGAGAAAGTGCTGTGTGGAATGTTCAAATGTGGTGAAATGAACAATGTTGAAGGGGAACTATTTCGTTTTCAGCTGTGTTTTATTAACTGTGAGATCATTCTAACTTTCTGAACCTATGATCTTGTATGAATGTTCTCCGGTTTAGTTTGTGATAATTTCCACTATGAGTAATGAATGTTTTAACAGATGACGAGCTATCTTGTTGTGCATATCTCTGTTCATGTTCATGTGTTTTGATTCTAAGAACAACTATCTATGATTTATCTTAACATATGAGCAGTAATACATTACTCATTAATTGATAATCTTGCTCCCTAGGGATAGCTTAGTTAGTCTTGTTTTCTGTTGTGTGTGATTTAGATGTGAGAGAGTCTAAGATGAGAGGTAAGAACCTGCACATCACATTGTGACCACTCCTCATATTCTTTATAAATGTACATGTTAGATAGGCACTTGCATATCATACTTAAATTTAAAAAATGTAAAAATATACATGGTGGACCGGGCCGCAACCGGTAAAACCCTTTATTTTTGTTACTTGACCTACGGTAGCCGGACCACAAATCGGACGAATTCCCCATACCAAATAGTCACGGGCTAGTTGGGAACGTTGACTGGGGAGAATCCCTTGCTGTTGTCGCCTGTGAATTTCTAGGCCTCAACATATTCATACCATTGTATTTGTATAGAGAATATAGTCTAGAAACACCACAAGAAAATGATGTGTCAAAAAGGATGCATGAGACAATCATGGAGCATGCAAGGATTATTATATTTCATGTAGTATTGCACTTACAATTTTAGGTAGATGTTGTGTATATTTTGGTTTACTTAATAAATTAAGGGCCTTCATGCTCCTTGGATAGTGGCATTCCATAGGAGGCATGGGCAAGTAAAAATGTAAACTACTCATTTATGAAGACTTTCATTTGTGAAGAATTTGTCCATATTGATCGATAAAATATATCAAAGCTTGAGGAAAAATCCAAGAAATCTACTTTTATTGAATATAGAGTTAATGATTTTGGTTATCGCTTATGCAATTATGAAAATCACAAAACCATTAGGAGTAGAGATGTGGTATTCAATGATAAGGTCATGTACAAAGATCGGTTGCAAGGAAATAAATAGGAAAAGACAAACATAGAATACATGGTGCTTAATGAAATCATAGAAAATGAAATTCCAAAGGTGTCAGAAAATTAAAATGTTCAACACCAACAAAAACATGACCTCAAAGTTTTGTTAGAAGATATACCAGGTTAAGTAGACCCCCTGAACGAAACTCTCATTCACTATGTTATTCATTGTTGACTAATTTTGGTGAACCGAAAAGTTATGAAGAAGAAATTTAGGTAGAAACTAGAAAGCAGTGGGAACAAGACATGAAAGGGGATATTGAATCCTTGGTATATAAGCAAATTTGGGAATTGATTCAATTTCCTATAGGTAAAAGAGAATTGCGAAATAAATTGGTTTAGAGGTTGAAGGAAGAAGATGGAGGAAACGTGAGGTACAAGGATAAACTTGTTGTAAAGGGGTTTGCACAAAAGAAAGGTATATATTTTGATGAAATATTTTCTCCTATTATTAAAATAACTTCAATTACAAATATTTTAAGTCTAGTGGTGGTAAAATATTTGCATCTTGAACAGTTGGATGCAAAGACAACTTTTCTCCATGAATATTTGGAGGAAGAGATTTATATGCAACAACCACAGGGATATTTATGTTGGGTATATGTTATATTCTTTGCATGTGTGTGTGGAGGGGAGGTGGGCATGTCATCTTTGCATCTAACGATCCCTAACAACCCTTGGTTGTTTTTGTCTATTTTGGGGGATTTTCTAAAAATATGTAACTTAATCATGGTTAAGGGATTGAAATCTACTTTCTAATCCGGGTTAACGGATTAGGGTGTTGGATGCTGTTGAATACCTATATTGTATATTACGAAGATTCATAATGATATGAGAAAAATAGGAGGTGAGGCTCCAAGGTTTGTTGGTTTTCCCAACTAAAGGTTTTCAGGGTAAATATATGTGTTTATGTGTGAATGCTATGGTGTAATTGTTGGAATATATTAAACCCACTCATAACTTAGGATAAAATAATTGATCATTATTTGATTAATTATTCACCCACTAGCTTAATTAGTTGGCATCCACTTGCACCTTAAAGTCAATACATGTCATCTATATCCTAGGAATGATTTATTTCTAATTCTGGGTTGATATTGACCACCTTTTGACCATCCATAATTAGTATACAACAATTTATAGCAGATTCTACTTTATTTTGCTTTTCCTGCTTTTCTATGGATAAGGTAAAGCTAGTCAAACTAGGAAACTGGGTGTTTTTGATGCCAACCCATCCTTCATGACTTTTCCTCCATTTTCTAGGATTAACATGTTTTTCCCATCTCCTTGAAAAATCACTCATACTTTTTCCAATTTGTGAGGTCCTTGATAGAATTGGGAAGTGCTTTATCCACCTATGGGGGTTTGCTATATTTTGGTAAGTCAGCCTTTTTGAGCTTTATGAGTTGTCTCCATACAAATCGATTTTCCTATGAGGGATGTACTATTTATGTACACTATTATTCATCATTATTCAATGGAAGGATACACACCAATATTCATCTCTTCATTCATGTGATTCAATCTCTTTTCTTCTCTCTATTTTCCTGTGTATGCTTGTGAGAATTCTTAGTAGCAAGGTCTATTTCTTGTGCTTCTTCTTAGAATCATTGCTCAAAGCATTGATCTATTATTTATACATGGTATCAGAGCTACAGGGATCACAACCTTTCCATCTTCTACATGGTATCATAGCAGCAAGGTTGATCAAGTTCTATAGAGTTGAGGAGCGCATCCAGTCTCCTATCCCTCTCTGAAGAAGAGCTTGTCTAGCTTACAAGATTTTCTCCTATTTTTTTGTTGCAGGTTGCAGAGAGTATCTCCTATATCATATCAACAAATTCTATATGGATTCAAAATTTCCTCTACTATCTCCTTTCAACTATGTTGATTGGAAGCCAAAGATGAGCGCATACTTGAAGAGGCAATGTCTCTTTGATGTCTCCATTGGTGCATTAAGCGAACCTGAGTCTTATGAAGAGAAGATTGATTGGATAAATACTTGTGATAGAGCTTATGGAATTATGTGTTTGGAAATTTCTCCAAATATACATCATCTCATAGATTTTGTTGGGTATCCTTTTGAGCTTTGGAAGAATTTGGACAAAGCTTTTGGTTTGCAGGAAATAGAAGATGAAGCATGGAGCGAACCCAATATCTCCTCTTGTTCTCTCTCTAAAGATTTCTTGGCCTCTAAATTATAGGATGAAGTTGATCATGATGAATAATTTTCTCATATAGTTCATCTTGCTGCTACTCTCCTTGATTCGAATGCTTCCTCCTTCAATGAAGAAGCAAATATTGAAGAGCCATTTTTTTCTGTGTCTGTTGAAGGTGATTTTTATTCTTGTGATACTATTGATGAAAAATAAGTAGAATATGGAGCTTCTATTGATATTTATGATGATCCTATCACCCATTCATTTTTCTCAAAATATCCTATCTTAGATTATGAGATCTATGTGCCAGATCCTTCACACTTTGTGCATACCTCTCTCATTGATGGTGTGCAACCCAGTGATTTCCAGGATGTTTGTTTAGCCAAATCAAGACTTATTTGTGTTGTAACACTCACCTTACTTGATCTCATGTGCTTCAGCATATCATCCTTTTTTTATTGGCATCAATACTCAAAACCTACTTGAATATTGTGAACATCTCATTATTTCCTCCTTTCATATAGAGGATCCATTACTAGTGTATTCCCATGAGTCTACTGATATGTTTATATTTGATCCTTTGGATTCTGATTTAGACACGTATTTTCAGGTTGATACACATATCACACCACCATCCATACCATCTACCATATCTCTAATTAATCCTAAGACTATACAAATCCCTAGTTCACTAGTTAATTCCTCATTGGTCTCTTATGCAGCGATATTTATCTTACATGGCTTGAAGTATTTCCTATCTTTCAATGGCTGGTTATCCATGTCCTTAGTCATATTTGGACTAATATTAAACATGTTTGGATATTTTCTAAACACTTATGGTTCAGATCTTATGCCCATCCATCATTCAGATTTTTACACCTATCAGTTTTCCCCAGTTGCTCATAATTTTTCTAGTCTAGCCCTATATCCTCATGGAGCCACGAAAGCATTTGTCTTTGTTGTTCCATATTCTAATGTTTCTGATATATCATATTTTTATCAGCCTCATATCAGATCTGGAAAGGTGCTACATTAGATTGGAATATTGACATGTGATTCACATCACAATTTTGCAGCTATTCAGGGAATTGGGTGTGAAATACATTGTCTTAATTTTTGTACTCTTTGGAAAGGAGTATGCACAAATATCTTTTCCATTTCAGATTATGTTTGCAGATCAGAGTTTGACAGTAGCAAGAATCATTCAGATAATGTTCCTACTTCATCAGTTGATGAGATACAAGGAGTCTCTCCCCTTCCTTCTTGCAGGTTCTATACTCTAGCGCATGATCATGGAGTTCATGATTTATTCAGCAAGTCCTTCATCCAGAAGAAGTTCATTCAGCTCATTAAAGTGAATATGAAGATATGTTGAATACATATTTCAAATTGTGTGCCTTGTCCTATATGGAGGGAGGATTTTCCCCATGTGGTTTTGCCTCTTTCCTCACTTTTCTGGACATAATAATTGTTAAAGGGTGACCATAGCCTTGTTGTTGGGCCCTATATGAATATTTATTTTTTTTCATACTATCATAATGTCAGAATTATAGGGGGTGTTGGAATATATTAAACCACTCATAACTTAGGATAAAATAATTAATTATTCACCCACTAGCTTAGTTAGTTAGCATCCACTTGCACCTTAAAGTCAATACATGCCATCTATATCCTAGGAATGATTTATTTATAATTATGGGTTGATCTTTACAACCTTTTGACCATCCAGAATTAGTATACAACACTTTACAATAGATTCTACTTTATTATTCTTTTCCTGCTTTTCTATGGATAAGGTAAAGCTAGTCAAACTAGGAAACTGGGTGTTTTTGTTGCCAACCCATCCGTCATGACTTTTCCTCCATTTTATAGGATTAGAATGTTTTTTCCATCTCCTTGAAAACTCACTCATACTTTTTCCAATTCATGAGGTCCTTGATATATTTTGGAAGTGCTTTATCCACCTATGGGAGTTTGCTATATTTTGGTAAGTTGGCCTTTTTGAGCTTTATGAGTTGTCTCTATACAACTCGATTTTCCTATGAGGTATGTACTATTTTTGTACACTATTATTCATCATTATTCAATGGAAGGATACACACAAATATTCATCTCTTCATTCATGTGATTCAGTCTCTTTTCTTCTTTCTATTTTCATGTGTATGCTTGTGAGAATTCTTAGTAGAAAGATCTTTTTCCTATACTTCTTCTTAGCATCATTTCTCATAGCATTGATATATTATTTCTATAGTAATATATTTTTTGCTTCAAATAATATGTATGCATTGCTTCTCTGCACATGTTTAAAACTTACATGTGGTATCAGAGCTCGATTATTAGCTTCCGGGGGGAGCCTTTGTTGCTAAGGGTTCGATGCGGTTGATAGATATTGGGTCTATGATAAACCTAGGTTTAGTGGGATATTTGTAGTGTTGATTTGTGCATTGAAATATAATGGTGAGAAGTTCAAGAATTGAGATTGAGAAATTTAATGGTCAGAATTTTGAGCTATGGAAGCTCAAAATGGAGGATCTTCTTATAGACTAGGAACAATGGACTGGTGTGGATTCGAGTACTAAACATGCTACAATGTCACAAGATTATTGGGATAAGTTATAAAGAAGGGCAAGGAGTACAATGCAATTGTGCTTATCAAACTCTGTGTTGTTGAATGTATCTGGTGAAGATAGTGCAGTAAAGATTTGGGGAAAACTAGGGAGTTTGTCTCAATCAAAATACCTTGTGAACAAGTTGTTTCTGCAAAAGAAATTGTTTCACCTCAGAACGGATGAAAATGACATAGTAACATAGAATATGAATGTTTATAATACTCTGGTAAGTCAAATAACCTCTGCTGGTATTAAAATGGATGAAGAAAATGAATTTATTACATTATTGTGTTCTTTGCTAGATTCCTGGGACAACCTAATTGTTGCAATAGATATTGGTAGCCAAGTGACCTTAAAATTTGATGAAATAGTATCATCCCAACTACTATCAGAATAGATGAGGTAGAAAACCATGTATAATCATAGCAAGGATGCCTTTTCTGTGAGAGGTCGCCCCTAGGAGAGAAACAAAAATAA
The DNA here is from genome assembly GCA_001517045.1 of Pseudotsuga menziesii. Classification (NCBI taxonomy): domain Eukaryota; kingdom Viridiplantae; phylum Streptophyta; class Pinopsida; order Pinales; family Pinaceae; genus Pseudotsuga; species Pseudotsuga menziesii. The sequence goes on from LPNX010170788.1 coordinate 273,888, forward strand.
AGGATCTGGGGGAGATTTAAATCTAAGGGTAGATCTAAATCCCCAGGAAAAGGAATAAGGAAGTGCTGAAAATACAGTAAATTTGGACACTATAAAAAGGATTGTAGACCTAAGAATGTTGAGAAAGCAAAGGGATATAATGATACCCCTTCCACAGAGGCAAAGACCTCCTCATAAGAAGGAGGGGATGTGTACCTAGCTTCCATGGGTAATCATTCCTATTAGGTATAACTCCTGATTCCATTTATTCATGGCTAATTCATACATTTATATATTAAATGTGATGGTTGAGCTTCATCAACCTTTTCACCTTCCTATGTAAAGGATCAGCTTCCTACATATTTATTTATTTATTTACAATAATCCCGACGGATTATATTCTAACAATCCCCCTCTTAATCCGAAGGGGTGTTCGTAAGTACGAGCATGTTTCTGAATCTTTCAAAATTTTCTCGTCCAAGCGCTTTGGTGAAGATGTCTGCAACTTGATCATTTGTGGAACAATGTCGAAGATGGACTGTCTTGGCCTCTACATGATGCCGAATCAAATGATACTTTGTGTTGATGTGTTTGGTTCGATCATGGAATCTAGGATTCTTAGCCAGCTTGATTGTAGAAGTATTGTCGACCAATAATGGAGTGGAGTTTTCTTGTTTTTCTTGCAAATATTCAAGTATCTTCCTGAGCCATACTATTTATTTCGTTGCTTCAGCTGCAGCCACATATTCTGCTTCTGTTGTTGAATCTGCCAGAACTGACTGTTTGCGTGATCTCCATGAGACAGCTGTTGATCCAAGACTCATAGTGTATATAGAAGTTGATACTCCTGTCTCCTTATCGCCATCAAAATCTAAGTCTGAGTACCCAATAAGTTTGAAGTCATCCACTTTAGAGTACTTGAGTCCAACGTCTTGAGTCCCCTTCAAGTATCTTAGAACCCTCTTTGCAGCTGACCAGTGTCCTTCACAAGGTTTATGCATGAACCTTGAAAGTATGCCAACAACATAAGAAATATCTGGTCTAGTTGTTGTAAGATAGATAAGGCTTCCTACAAGTTGCCGATACTTGATTGCATCCTCAAATTCTTTTCCTTCGCTTGATGTGAGCTTCATTTTCTGTTCCATTGGAGTAGATACAGGGTTGCATTCTGTCATGCAAAATTTGTTTAGTAGTTCTCCAACATATTTTTTTCTGAGATAGGAATATGTACTTAGGATGTTGAGTGACTTCAATTCCTAAGTAATAGTGGAGATGTCCCATATCTGTCATTTCAAAGATCTTTTTCAAATCTTTCTTTATGGATGATATATAGCTCTCATTGTTCCCTGTCATTAAGAGATCATCTACATACACCACAAGATACACATCAGATCTTCCAACTTTCTTTATAAACAGTGTTGCATCATCAAGATCAAAATGTTCAAAATTTAACTTCAAAAGATGCTCGGTTAACTTTTCATACCATG
>LPNX010170788.1:276934-291691 GCA_001517045.1 Pseudotsuga menziesii
ACTCCCTTTGGTTTAATACTTGACTTATCTGCAAAGTAAATTATGCCATCTATTGTTTCATTCAGTTCTTCAAAACAGTCTTTTCTAAATGTCATGTGTGATGTTGCACCAGTATCAAGCAACCAACAATCTTTGTAAGATGAAAGAGAAGTCATTTCATTAATTCCAAGATTACAATGTGCAACAATACAATGAGCAGAATCAGAAGATTTACTAGCATCTCGATGTTTATTATCATCTTTCTTTTGGTTATGCTTGTCTTTAATGGAGTCCCATGAAGCCCAACACTGATATGATGTGTGTCCAGTCTTTCCACAACGCTTGCACTGCAAATCTGATATTTTGCTTCTGCCCCCTCTGCCTCTGAAATTTCTTCTTCCTCGTCCTCTCTTGTTGCAATCTCCTTTGGAAGGGTCTTTGGATTGGTCTTTGCCAGCTAGGGCAGCACCAATACTAGATGCCAAAGAGTGCATCTTTACAATTGTTAGTGTAATTTAAAATAATAAACTTGATATGACAAAGAGAAATAGAAAAAAATAATAACCTTGCAGGTCTACAGTATCTGCCAAGGTGATTTACAACGTAGTATTTACGGTTTTTAATGCAGCTGAAAAAAGTTTATCTTCAAATAGACCAGACATATGTTTATACCAAACCACGATCACAATCTCACACAATTATAATAAGCATAGTCCCTCGCCAACAACAGAACTATTAGAGCCATATAAAATATAAGAACCAAAGCAAATCAATCTTTAAACACCATGCTTATCTCCTCTAGGTGTAGCAATCTTCAGAAAGTTAATTAGACTGGAGTTTGATATCATCCAGGCCAGGAATAGGTGTGTAAACTTAACCAAAGCCCTTAAAAATTTAGAGCATTGACCATTGATCAAATCGTTGATTGAGTCTAACTACGTGACTTGTAACCTTTACAATTGTAATAGAGCTCTCCTTGTAGACTAACAGAAAAGCTTATGGGCTGCAACCATGCAGATCCAACTTCAAAGTGCTGCTACATGAAAAACTAATAGCTTATATCCAAAATCGTTGACATGCTGTAAGACAAGTTTTTATACAGAATTCGATCTTTCAAGCTTGGCAAAATTTAACACAACCCTTTTCACCCAATATACTGTTGATAGAAATTCCAACAAAAACTATGGTCGATACATCCTCAGAGCTTTGGATACTTGACAACGGCAAAAATTAGGGCACAAATTAGGGTTTTTGTGCACTTCCAATGGTTACAGGCAATACATAAAAAAATTATGCAGCTTATTACCTACAGGAGCCACGCTATCAGTCACCAAGGAGGATTCACGCAACAGTCCACGCTATCTCCAACGTAGCTATCTCACGCTGTCACCATTCTTCAATACACACAGTCCACGTAGTCTTCAGGTAGGTCTCCATGCAGGTTCTGGCTCAGTCTCCAGGCAGCAGCATATCAATCTTCAGTCTTCAACAAGAGAAGTTTGAGTTTGGAAAAATGAGAGGCCGTGGGAAGGGTTGAAACCTCCACGCTGGTCTTCACGCAGGCTCATACTATCTCCACACAGGCTTATACATCTCCACGTAGGCTCATACTATTTCCATGAGATTTAACAATATTTCAACATAGCAAGCATTATATATCAGTCAGCAATACCATCTCTTCTCCACGTAGCATCACGACAGTCACAACTATCGTTCTCCTTTCAACAACAAATTTATTCAACTCCCATAAATATTACTTCCAACAAAAAATTTATATAACTCCCATAAATATTACTTCATCCTGTCGTGGATCTGAGTCACACATTGGGTAAAATTAGGGTTACACTAACGGAGGAGAGGTATCACCACTACGCAGATATACAAATATGTTATATTTTGCAGTCAACAAAAAGGTTTACCTCCATTCATACAACGCTTTTAATATTCTTCACACGTTCCAACAAGAAGGAGCCTTCAAACTTCAACAAATTCTCCACGTTCTTGCAGAGCGGCCCCCACGACTCCTCCAACGCACTCAGATAAATACGCGCAGCATGTAGTGGTCTCTTCACGCTTCAGCATGTATACACCAGCATCTATACACCATTATTCTCCAACGCATCCAGCAGTCTCTTCATAAAATTGCAGTCTCCAGTGAGTTGTTGAATACAATGCTTACATCAAGAAAATAACACATATGGCAGGAGGGAAGAGCAGAGGGCAGACTAGCAATGAGCAGGTAGCTCTGAAACAAATGGACAAAGGGCAGAATGTAGGTCTGGCAATGCACTAGCAAGCATACAGGCTGCCAGGACTGAAATTTTAACAGCAGGAGTTATGGCAGGAACCTGCTCTGATACCACTTGTTAGCTATAACTCCCGATTCCATTTATTCATGGCAAATGCATACATTTATATATTACATGTGATGGTTGAGCTTCATCAACATTTTCACCTTCCTATGTAACGGATCAGCTTCCTACATATTTATTTATTTATTTACAATAATCCCAACGGATTATATTCTAACAATTCCGAACGTGATATATGGTTGATTGACTTAGTTGCGTCATGTCATATGATCCCTCGTAGGGAGTGGTTCTGTTAATATGAAAAGTACAATGGAGGAGATGTGTAGTTGGGAGATGATTCACCAACCAATATCATTGGGCGTGGTAGAGTCAAGCTAAAACTGAAGGATGGAAGGATTAGAAATCTACCTGGAGTGCTACACATTCTAAATCTAGTAAAAAACTTGATATTTGTCAAAAATATGGATGTTAGAGGTGTAAAGAGTGTGTGTGAAGATGGTGGTTGCAAAATAGTTCGAGGATCAATGGTATTGATGAGGAGATTTTGGTATGGAACTATGTACAAACTATTGGGAAGAACCATCATTGATGAATGTAACAGTTTTGTTGTGCTTAAGGAAGGAGGTAAAGATGATAGAACCCTAACTGCATATGGAGGAAAGACAATGTTGTGGCATCAAATATTGGGGCATATCGGATAAAGGGAATTCAAGCATTACAACATAAATTTATGGTTGATTAAGGTATGACTGATTTCACTCTGGAGTTTTATTTTTGTGAACATTGCATATATGGAAAACAAAATCGAGTAAGATTTGCATTTGGTGCTACAAGAGAAAAGATAAAAATCTAAAATTAATACATAGTAATGTGTTCGGACGTGTTCTTGTTCCATCATTGGGAAAATATGTGTATTATTTTTCATTTATAGATGATTTATCAAGGACCACATGGATTTATTTCCTTCGAAATAACTGAAGTATTTGCTAAGTTTAAAGAATTTAAGGCTCTTGTAGAAAATCAATCAGAAAAGAAAATTAAGGTGTTGAGGACAGATAATGGTCAAGAGTTCTATGAGAATGAATTCAAAGACTTCTGTAAGAAGTGAAATATAGCAAGGAACAATACTACTCCATACACACCTCAACAGAATGGAGTTGCTGAGAGGATGAATAAGACATTGATGGAAAATTCAAGGAGCATGATAAGCAGTGTTGGGATAGGATAAAAATTATGGGTAGAAGCAGTGGAGACAACATGTTACTTGGTAAATTGATCACCCACATCAGCATTGATTGATAAAACTCCACAAGAGGTATCGACTGGTAAGAAACCCTCTATTAAGCATATGAAAGTTTTCAGTTGTGATGCTTATGTACATGTCCCAAAGGAGAAAATGAGCAAGTTGGATAACAAGGCTGAGAATTGTATCTTTATTGGCTATAAATATGGCATGAAAGGTTATAAGATTTGGAATCCTGTAACTAAGAATACTATTTATAGTCGAGATGTTGTGTTTAGAATGGTAAAAAAGTAACCCGTAGAGGAAGTGAATCCAATGGAAAATGAACCAGAGAAAACAGAGTTTGAGTTAGAAGGTGAAGAATCTAACTCCACAAAAGAAGCTGAATCAGAAGAAGAAGAGCCTCATACCCCAGTTTTGAGGAGATCATCTCGAGAAAGGAGGCAACCAAAAAAGTATTCCCCTCCTTATTTTCTCTCTGATTTTGCTTTGTCTATTACTGATGATGATCCTATAAATGTGAAGGAAGTTGTTGATTCAGAGGATAATGATCTCTGGAAAAAGGCCATGGTTGAAGAAATGGATGCCTTGGACAAAAATGAAGCTTGGAATCTATTCCAGCTACCAGCTGGAAGAAAATTCATTGGAAGAAAATGCTTGTTTAAAAAAAATGAATGCAGAAGGTAAAGTGGAGAAGTACAGATCTCGCTTGGTATAAAAGGGATGTTCTCAGGTAGAGGGAATTGATTTTGGTGAAATATTCTCTCCAATTGCAAAATTAACTTCTATTAGATTTCTTCTTTCTATTGTTGTTGCTTTTGATCTTGAATTAGAGCATATGGATGTGAAGACATCGTTCTTACAATGGGATATGGAAGAATAAATATACATGAAACAACCAGAAGGGTTGCTTTTAAAAACACCTTAGAATTACTTTTTTCAAACTTAAAATTATTGCCATTTATTCAATTTAGGGAAAAAATAGCTTTTGCGATTTTTTTTTGAACTTTCGACAATTTGGTGCACCCATGTCCATGACGCACAAGTGCGTTAATTTATAAAACACACCAATATCTCGCAACTTTAAACAATATGATCACTCAATTCCTGTATACTTATGACACACCCCAATGCACTTGTATTTAAGAAACGCATCGGAATGAAAATTGTTGTAAAAATGCATGTATAAATATATGCTACCAAATGTAGAATATATTTTCTACTATGGGATATTTTGAGAAGGATATTTCACGGTGAGTTTATCGTTGTTATGCACTGGAATCCCAATACTTGAAAAAACTTCTCATTCATCAGTGCGCGTATACATGTAACGCACTGATGCAGTTGTCTTTATGAAACACACCATGTTGAATAATTGTGTATAATGCATATATAAATATATGCTACCAAATGTAGTGGATATTTTCTCTTGAAGGGGATTTTGTGGAGATTATTTCACAGTGTGTTTATCATTGTTGAGCACGGGTGCGTTTAGTCTGTTTAAGCACACCAATGCATGTATATTGGAATAGACGCACTGCTAAAAAAAATTAATGTTGGGTTTTTGTGGTTCGCCTTAAAACCATATATTCATCTCAAATTTTATTTTATTATTCAACGATGCCAATTACAATATTTCATAGTATATATGTGTTTCTTAAAGTCACCTTTTTCTTACTGAATGGTTTCCAAACTATATTGGAAGTTAGATTGGAATATAGTTCTTGAAAAAAAATAGGATTGTAGAGACATATTGATTGTTGATTTGGCTCAAATGTAGGGAGAATTTGTTTTAGTCTCAAATGGCCAATTCTTCATATTCTAGCTCATTCCATCATGTTGAAATTTCAACGATATCTCCCTTTCCATCCCCAGTAAGTTGAGGTTTTATTTATATTTTGACTATTTATTTGAATTTATGTTACTTATCCATGTAAATCTAAATATCAATTTATTCTTTATTGCTAGATCTTGATTCGGGTTCGAGTTTGGATGCAAAAGAAATTCCACCAGTTTCAAAACATCATAAGATATTATCAGGAGAAAGATACCACAAGAAATTCATAGATGAACATGGGAATCCCTTTACCCTACAAATTATAACATGTCATCTTCAAGTCGCAATCCTAGTTCATCGACATTAATTCGTCGTGAGATAGAACTCTTTTATGACATCCCAATAGTTTGGTTGTTCAAAATGTGAAGGGTTGAAGAAAAAACCTTGGTGTGTCACACTCACCCGTTACACAAATAATAGATTACCTACTATTGACGGTTTAATACCCACTATTGCAGTAAGAATCCAATAGGTGATATAGAAAAGACACACAGGAACACTTCCCTGTGCTCTTTTTGAAAGAGTTAGAAGCCAAAATAACTATGTCTCATCATAAATTGATAAACCCCTCTGCTTATGTTCAAACAACCATAAGTTCTAGTGATCCAAAGTATGATTTGAATGTCACCCAACCCATCTCTACTAGAATATCCAAAAAGTTGCATGAGTTGAGAGAAAAAATTTCCAAGTACACACCGAGGTCTGTCCAATTGTTGGAGGGTAGCGATGATTTCTCCCTTCCTGTGATTTTTCAAAGCAAATATCAAAATGGGGATCCATGTGTCAAGCTCTAGCACTGTTTAGGGCTCTACTGTAGAAATACTACCTGCTACATCTATTGTTGAGGAAGCACCATAGGTTGTGTCGTGGTTGAGACCTATGAATCCACGGAGGAAGAAACAAATGGTCAGTCGAGTAGTTCCTTCAGAGAAAATATTTAAATATGCCCATGATATTGAACCATTCAGGTCTATATCAGCGACTATACTTCCATGATATATTCCACCTTGAAAGGATTATGCTACATCTGTAACCATCAGGAAGAATGCAAAGTATCCCCTGTTAAATCCTACCATCTGGAAAGGGGTTCATGTTAACAATAAAATTAACAACCTTGAGGATGATGTCCTGAAAACATATCTTCATTTCACCCGCAACATGAAGACCAAATTTTGGAACAAATTGAGAGCTTTGATCTCTCAACGAACCACTGCTTCCACAAAGGAAGAAGTATGTGAATACAAAGGTTTCTCTAAAGAATTCAAGATCAAGACTACTTAAGGGCCAAAACCCAATTTTTACAACTCTTGGAGTGGAAAGAATACATGTCATATGTATTAATTGTCCTAAATCCTAGAAATTCAAGTAAAATGCCTAAAAAACTAAGTAAAGTGGGTTTTTTTGAATAAAATAATCAAAATTCATCAAAAAGTTTAATCCCACATTCATGGTTAGTGATTGGGTACACAAATCCTAATGGTGTATAATAAAGGCATATGAGGTGAAGAAGGAGGACACAAAGATGAAAGCAAAGGCATGCTGAAGAATTTGAAGGCTAGAAGGATTCCTTTCCACATCAAGCTCTTGGTGATCAATGGCATGGATGAAGAAGGGTGGTTTAAAGAAAAGGAGAAGGTATTCACCTTCACAGTTGGATTGTAATCACTTTCTTCCTATTTTCAATATGATGCAATTCTAGTTTCCACCAAATTTTGAGTTTGAATCTATGTGTTAAATCTAGTTTTGAATTCAAGATTTGGTAGATAGTTTTGAAGTTTTTCAAGTTCATAGAGGTAGATATAGAGGTAAGTAACTTGCAATAAAATTGAAAATGGAGGCCTAAAGGATATGGATGATGAAGCAAGGGGATATTCTATGATTGGCACGCTTCAATAGGTTCTTTCCTTTCTCCCCCCCCCCCCCACCCCCTCTCTACTCTTTGAAAAAGCTTAGGAATATTAAGAAAATTTCAAATTGTTGCATGTATTTCTGTCGATTAGGACTCACCCACCTATAGTAAAGGATAGAGAATTTTGTAGACACCTCCCTACTGCAATCTATACCAATGACAACCATTAATAGATTGGCGACCATACCAGGGATTTTGGGGTTTAGTTTCTTGATTTCTTGATTTTTTCACCTCATTAATGGGTGTTTCTTGCCTTTAGATATTTCCATTTATGCTTGTTTCCTGTCCTTAGATATCTTAATTCAACTTAGGAGTCTAAACCAACCTAGATCAACCCTTACACTGTCAAATTTTGCACAGAATCTTGGGTTTCTTGGAAAAACGTAGGTACTAAGTGTACATGGTAGTGTGTATCTTGAAAACCTGCTAGTGTAGGATACTGTCAATCATGTGTTTCCTAAAAAAATGCTATTAAAAGATACTATCAATCACGTGTTTCCTAAAAAAAATGCTAGTGCACGGTACTGTCAATAGTGTGCCTACTTAAAAAAAACAGGTGCGGGTCATAAACAGTCGTGTTTCCCATAAAGTAGTATTTTGGGTATAATTTGGGCTAGGATTATCCATTTTGAGTGATTTTTTTTGTTGTGGTTATATTAGGAACCCCTATACTTGATTTTAGAGACTAATTTCATCTAATTTGACAGATATTTGAGGTTTTTTTTAAGATTTTAAATATTTGTATGTAATCTAGCTTGAAAATGAAAAAAAAAATCATTGTTTTAGGGCTTTAATAGGGATAAGGGTAGACTTTGCAGACCTTAATTTGACATCCAAACAATTTTTAAGACATATTAGGACCCGTTAGAATAAGTATTGAGAGGATTTGGGAGATTTTCATTTGAATTTGGGAGGCTTTGAACCTTCTTTATAAAACTTGGAAGATCACTTTCATTAGTAATTTTTGAGTTTTTGTTCAAATTTTATTTTAAATCTTGCTTATATATGAATGTATTAGGTGATATTTTTAATTTGGATCCATTATTTCACAATTATTAGATGATATTTTGACTAATTTGGTACCTTTAAATTATTATTTGCAAAGAAAGTTTATACAAGAATGAAGAACGTCACATGTTTTTTAAACTCATGAACCTTAGGCCCTTTGATTTTGAAATCACATACACTTGCTGATAAAATACACACTTTGAAATCATATTTAAGACACAATTGGAACTATCAATCAAGACAAATTCACAAAAAATTTCAAAAATTTGGACCTCTCACTTAAGATAAATTCATTTTTTTTTCTCCAAAACATAAGAAAATGGCTTGAACAAGTAAATGCTTCTTTTGGATAGATTAATTTGAATTTATTGAAGAACAATTAGAGGATTTTGTTTTTCATTCTCAAATTTCTTGTGATACATTGTGATTCCAACCTGTTATCTCTGAAAATAATTTATTTCGATAGTATGAAGAATCTAATTCACGCAATGAGGGATATGAATATCACTGACATTTTGAAAGCCTTTGTTTTTTATGAAAATTTCACAAGTTGTATCTTTCAGTGGCTTGGGCAAGGACCAGAACATATCATTAGCCACTGACAGACATACGGACTACGGCTTCCACGATCAGATGAAAACTTCGACGATCGGAGGTTCTAAGGACTACGTATCGACGAGGCAAAGCTGAAAGGTTCAGCAATGTCGGCGATATAAAGCACTAAATGTCATCGAAGTCACGTACTGAAAATAGAAACCACTGCTTAATAAAGCGTCGGAACTTGAAAACACTAACCGTCAGCAAGATAGTTCACTAAGGAACTGCAATGGCGGGAGACAGACTGACTACGGGTTCTGCCACAATAGAAAATCATCGGTGATCGGAAGAAATAACGACTACGGATCGATGAGTTTGAAAACACTAACCATCAGCACAATAATTCACAAAGGAGCCACAATGATGGAAGACAGACTGACAACGGGTTTCGCGACAATAGAAAATCATTGGTGATCGGAAGAACTAAGGACTACGGATCGGCGAGTTTAAAGCTAAGCATCTCCGCACTGACGGTAAGGCAACGGACTAGGCCTCTGATCAATGAAAAAAATCATTCCGATATAGATAAAATTAGTTTGTTTCACCTCCAAAATAGTGGTGGCATAGAGAACTAAAGCTCTGATTCAAACTTCTACCGACCTCCGATAGCAATAGAGCAAAATCGTCGACAATTAAAAATATAAATTTTTGAAAACAAATAAAACAAAAGTAATGTCACGCATCGGTGAATAACAAGACTAGCATCGGCTGCATAGAGGACTAATGTCCCGATTCCTTCTTCAAATGACTTCCGACGGCAATAAAATTAGTTCATTTCACCTCCAAAACAGCGACAGCGTTCCGGTCTAAGGTGCCGACAGGCTAGAAGACAGAGCTTCCGATCATCGATGCTAAGAAGATTAGTCGTTGGAACCTCTAACACTGTAGCAGCATTCATCTTTGAGGTTCTGATGCATCAATTATTATAGCTTCTGATCACCGAAAAGCTAGTGATGGAAAGCGCCGATATGTTCAGGCTTGGAGCACTGATGGGATAGAGGATAGAGCTTCTGATTGTCGATGCATAAACTGTCGCAACGTTAGTCATTTAAGGTGCTGACACTGTGACAGCATTGAGGTTTGGGGTGTCGACGGGTTAGAGGTCAGAGTTTCCAATCGGTGACCACGGCAACAAGGTAGAAAAATCTGGTGGATTAAACAAGAAAGGTCACTTCAGTTAACCGTCGAAACACTAGCTTTTGGCGGCAATTTCACACCGAACCAGTAGTGGTGATTATCAGCGACTACTACAGTTATTTAGTATTCGCTCAGTGAACTAGATATTTGAAATAGATATACAAATAGTTAGCTAGGTTTTTAAACCGTAATCTAAAAAACTATCACTTCTGAGTATTTTTTGTGAAAACAGATCGAAGTTTCAAGCTCTGTCATTTTTTGTAGAAGGTTGTAAAGCCCATGATCGATTTTATAATAAAGGTTCAACTTCAGGGATTTATGAGCCAATAATGCTTTCAAGCTTCTCATTTTACTTATTCATGATATAAGCTCTTTTGTTGTGATCTGTTCAGCCATCATCTCTTTCTTTACTATATTTAAGCCTGAATGTGTATTTAGGTCATTTTTAGATTGACAAAAAGCTGATAGTTGTCATCCTATTGGTTTATTAGTACTATTTTATTTATAAATACCATCCTCTTCAAGATTTAGCCATTTATATGCATGTGTTTTGTATGTAAGTCTGCCATCCTGGTGAGTTCTCCATCCCTGCACCTTATTCTCGAACTTCTACGCAAGTGCAACTAAAAGCCTTGTAAACGAGTGATTTTTATGCATGTCTTGAGAGTGGAAAGCTTATATAGGTCAACTGACTTGATCGATATCAGAAAACCCTAAAAAAACATTTTAAGTTACCAGGCATCCTCGAGCTATAACCTAGAGGACTTTCCTGGAGTGATAACAAACCGGCGCCGTTGCCGGGGAGAGGAGATTGAATCTCAGCTTCCCTGGGAGATGACATAGATCCATGCTTTGATGATAGACAAAGCTTGGACATTATTACGGTTGTAATCATCTATCTGGCGACTCCATTGATATAAGGTGGCTTCAAGAAGACCAAGTACCAGAGCAAACCTAAAGGGGCCACCAGTAACACCTGTTTCAGATCCAGAAGAAATTTTGAGGAAAGTTAGGGATTTACTAAGATAAAACAGTAGTACTGCACAAAAAGCTACATCAGGTATTTCAAGAAATCTTTTTGCTATTATTTCTTCTACTGAAACTCTTAATTCCTAGGAATTTTTAGATAAATCAGAAAAATCTAGGGGTTGGACATCTTCAAGCACTGCTGCTTGTGAATATCCAATCCCTAGTGACTCCACTGGGATAAGTATACCACCACCTTCTCAGCAAGTATCTTCATCAGTGCTTCCTTCCACAACCCTGTCCATACCCATTTCCAATATGGTTGCCCCTCAATTGACCAAGATGGAAAGGATCTTGGTAGCTAGGTATGCGCCCTTCATTCTGCCAAATCCTCTTGCAGCCATGCCTACTAGGGATTATCTCAAGTATATGCCTAAATTTACAGGGGAAGGGGATTTCAATGCTGAAGAAAATCTAGAGGCTTTTTACAGCTATGCTGAAAATATTAACATAGAACAATAAGATGTATGGACTAGGGTTTTTGTACAAAACCTAGATGGCCAGGCTAGGAAGTGGTTTAAGGAACTGCCTACCGGATCAGTGGCAGGCATAGAGGCCCAAGATGACATTTTCCTAAATCATTGGGGAGAAAGGAGGGACCACCTCTACTATATCACAGAATTCAGCAACTTGAAAAGAGAAAATGGGGAGTCTGTCTCCAACTTTACCAAGAGATTCAACAATATGTACAGCAAGATCCCTACCGAAATTAAGCCCACCGATACCTCAGCTAGGATAACTTATGCAAATGCCTTTGACTCTGACTTATGCTTACTTCTCAGAGAAAGGAGGTCGGCTTCCTTATAACTCATGCAGGATGCTACCCTAGAAGTAGAGTCAAACATTCTGGCATCTCAGAAGGTAAAAGGGAAGATAGACATGAAAAAGCAGCCAACAGACTATAGAGGGGCTTCGGCATCAGAGAACAAGATTGACAAAATGACCAAACTGTTAGATAACCTGACTGCTGAAATGTCTAAATTGAAGGACCAAGGACATCTACCGGTGAGGGGTAAAGGGCGAAGCGACTTGCTCGTCGAAACCAAAATTTTGTTCCTTATAGAAGAGGAAACCCCCCCCAGTTCAGATTCTCAGAAGGGAGAGAAATCAAGGGGAAGATCAGAAGATAAGAGCTCCATTTTAAAATGTTGTATTAGAAGAAGAGCCAAAATTCATTGAAGAAGAAGGAGAAGTTGAAGACAATTCCAATGCATGGAGGATGAGGTGGACTATTCTTTTCTGACATAGGAAGAAATGAGGAATCCCTGATTGATGAACAGATCACTGAAGAGGCTGTCTATCAGGGTGATGGTCAGGGAGGTTACAAACTGAGTTCTAGGCTGGTTGATACCCTCAAGAAGAATGTTGTACCTGTCAAGCATCCTGCTACACTAGCTAGAAAGGTTGTTGTTTTACCAAAGAAAGTGGTTGTCCCATCCAAATCATTGCATAAACCAGCACCTTCATCCACATCTGATCAAGTCCAACTCAAACCTACAGCTCCTACGGTAAGGTTTCTAGATAGGCTGCATTATTCCTTCAACCCCGAGTCTGAAATTCAAAAATTGAAAATCCCTTTCCCTTTAATTGAGCTAATGAAGAATGATGCATTCAAAACCTACATTCTGAATTCCCTTCAGCCCAAGGTGCACATTGACACTGACTTTGTGAACCTGCAAGATGACAATTTTGTTGTAACCCTGGGCCCCATGATCGAAGACCTAAAGGACTCCTACCCACCATTCTATATATCCTTGAACATCCATGATAAAATACTCCATAACTGTCTATTGGATTCAGGAGCCTCTCATAACCTAATGACAAAGGCTGTGATGGATGAGATTGGCCTCAGCGTCACCAAGCCCTACCATGATTTATTCTCCTTTGATGTTCAGGTCAAGTACAGACCCTCTCTGCTAGACAATGTAAAATTTTGGAGGGTGTTTGAGAATGATGAGGAGCTTAATAATTTCCTTCAGTTAGTAGATGAATTCTCTGACATACACATAGACTAGGAAAAACTTAACATGGAGGAATCCAAACAACTCAAGTTAAAATATAAAGTGACTGAGCAGAATATTGTCAAATTGCCCAGCAACTACATACCCCGAGTTCTAGTACTACTGGAAGAACTATTTGATCACAATGACATCCCTTTCAAGCCTGCCAAAAAGGAGCTAGACCCTGTTATCCAAGAACAAAACATAGGCATCCAAAGCTGTCCTAAACTAATAAATCTTTCAACAGGGTTGAATGCTGATCAGAAGTCTGAATTTTGTAGCTTGGTAAAAGAGTTTGCTAATGTTTTTTCCTGGGAGTATAGTGACCTAAAAACTTATGACACCAATATCATCTAGCACAGAATTCCTTTGGAGAAGGACACCATTCCTTTCAAACAGAAGCTAATACCCATCAGCCCTCTCCTATTACCAATGATTGAAAAAGAGATCCACAAGCTCCTTAAATCCAATATCATAGTTCCCCTCAGATATTCTAAGTGGATTGCAAACCTGGTAGTGGTAAGAAAGAAAAATGGAGAAATCGGGTTGTGTGTGTATTTTAGAAACCTGAACAAGTGTTCCAAGAAGGACAACTAC
Organism: Pseudotsuga menziesii; assembly: GCA_001517045.1. Classification (NCBI taxonomy): domain Eukaryota; kingdom Viridiplantae; phylum Streptophyta; class Pinopsida; order Pinales; family Pinaceae; genus Pseudotsuga; species Pseudotsuga menziesii. Next base: position 290,580 of record LPNX010170788.1, read on the forward strand.
CCATTGCCCAAGATGGAACACCTATTGCAGAAAGTATCAGGGGCTAGAGTTATGTCCTTCCTTGATGGCTTCTCTGGATACAACCAAGTCATTGTGCACCCTGATGACCAAGAGAAGACTGCCTTTACCACCCCATGGGGCACCTTCCTAAAATGCCATTTGGGCTAATGAATTCTAGGGCTACTTTTCAGAGAGCCATGGACCTAGCTTTTGTAGGGCTAAAAGATAAATTTGTGCTGATATATTTGGATGAATTAACAGTTTACTCTCACAGCCATCATGACCACTTGCAGCATTTAAGGAAGGTATTTCAAAGTGCAGAAGGTATGGAATATCACTGAACCCCAAGAAGTCCCAGTTTGCACTCAAAGAAGGAAAGCTCCTAGGCCACATAGTCTCAGCTGATGGTGTAAAGATCGATCCGGTAAGGGTGGAAGCAATTCAGCAACTATCAATACCAAGGTCAAAAAGAGACATTCAGTCCTTTCTAGGCAAGATAAACTTTGTCAGGAGATTCATTCCTAATTTATCCGAGTTGGTAAAGCACATAGCAGTCATGCTAAAAAGGGATGCAGAAATAAAATGGACTGACCAAGAAATAAACTCTTTTTAAGACATTAAGAAAGCCATCATGGGGTCCCCAACCCTGATTAGTCCCGACTACGCCAAGGGTTTTTACATTTTCTCTTTAGCATATTATGACACAGTGGCAGTTGTACTATTACAAAAGAATGATGAAGGTCTTGATCATCCAATTGCTTTCTTCAGCAGAACCTTGAGAGATGCTGAGCTAAAGTATGGCCCAATTGAGAAACATGCTTATGCTCTCATAAAATCTTTGAAGACTTTTAAAATCTACATTCTCCATGCAAAAGTCATTGCATATGTCCCTTCAATTGCTGTGAAGGATGATTTGACTCAGCCTGACATTGATGGGAAGAGAGCTAAGTGGATTGCCAAATTCATTGAGTTTGATGTAGAGGTGAAACCCACTAACCTGTGTTATAGCAGATTTCACCACTCCAGGTGAATCACACTTTGTATGGCCTTCCCTTGTCCCGCTGCAGACTCTTTAGACCCCATGGACCATATTTTATCCTTTGATGTTTCCT
>LPNX010170788.1:293626-317608 GCA_001517045.1 Pseudotsuga menziesii
GCAAGAGACTCATACTCCTCTTGATCTTATGCTAGCATGTTTCCCTCCAGACTCCCCGTATGTCAAGTTGTGAATGCATTATCATGAGCTTTGCTTGCCTTATTGAGCTTTATGTCAGCTCCCCTGACATTGTGTTTCATCCATATAGCCTGATCTTGTCTCATGTCTAGCCATGCAGAGCCATTTTTATATCCTTCACAGCTTGATTCCCTTTTTACCGGGAGGGGATTTTTCCCTGAGTGTCGATATCCTACACATGTATCCTTGCATTGAGCATAGGTATGTTCCACTGCTTGGAACTATTTTGTTTGCCCTTATGACACTCGTCTCCTCCTAGTTTGTAACTATAAAGCTAGTTTATTCTTTTTTCAAGCTTTTCAAATAACTGAAAAAGTCCAAAAAAAAATCAAAAAACCAAAAAGCCGGACAAGGAAAGATGTTATCTTTGGTAGCTGTCGAGTCATGTCACCTTCGAACAGAGCACTGTATATCACATCCATTGGTTGGGTTATAGTTTGACTTATGAGCTGTACTCGTTTATCTAAGTTTATCTCCACCGACTGGTTAAGCTTCCAGTCCCTATGGAGCCTCTGTTGATGCCTCCTGTGTCACAGAGATGTCCCAGTTTGTATATCGAGTCTATGCTGCCTTCATTCAGTCACCATATGCCGTTATGCTCTTGTTCTAAGGAAGTTGAAACTTGTGTCTGCCATTCCTCAGTTATCTTGACTTTGCATGTCGGCCATTCCCGGTACAGTTACTGGTTCGTGCACCTTGTGATCGAGTCCTTCCACATTAGAAAACTTTGCTGAGTACCTCATGTTGGATGATGGGGGATGCCTAAATTCCCTCCTTCCAGTGGATTCCATCCCATCGACTTCAGATCATTTATTCTGGGATTGGAGTCTAGAGTCCTTTTGAGTGCCTTGAGACTTACAGTCATCAGTGGCAGGTTCTCTCGCCATTGACAGTTTCTTGGGAATACATCAATGTCCCCTGATCGATCGATTCTCTCAAGTGTTCGACCTCAACACATCTATTCACACTTGTTAGTTTGCACTATAGTACCTTGATTCCCATTATCATTATCGGTGGGTAATCTCACGTCTGTTAACGGTATATATCAATGATCGGTAATCAGACGATGGACTACTATGTTCGACCTCGACACCTCTATTCGCATAGTAGGACATTTACTCATAGCGGTTTGTGTAGAAGACCTTACAAACTGGTGGCATCTCTTATATGCTACCTCCTTGATCGTGCCAATGTTCATGAGATTTCAGCTCTCGGGACTTGATTCCAGTGTATGTCAGACATTTCCAGCCACTATGGAGATCTTGATCTATTTTATATCTTCAACCATTTTGGAGATCATGGTCCTTTGTATATCTTCATCATGGAGATTCTGATCTATGTATATTGTACGTGGCGATGACCACATATGTGATATCATGTATTATGCCTATTCATGGCCATTGTACTCTTATGTATCCGGGACTGCTATATGTACTTGCAGTTATATGCAGAGTTGTATCATTGTACTATACCGATTGGGTGGCTGGTCTTCCATTTGGGATCCTTCATCACTCCACTTCTGGGATGGACTTATAATGTATTTTGGCCATCGTATGACCCCTCTGACCTCACACATTAGGGGGCATCTGTTATAGCGGATTTCACCACTCCAGGTGAATCACACTTTGTATGGCCTTCCCCTGTCCCGCTGCATACTCTTTAGACCCCATGGACCATATTTTATCCTTTGATGTTTCCTTGATCATCCCTAAAAAATATATAGAAGATGATATACGCAGCTTTTTCTCCGATAACCGCGTACATACGCGGGTTTGACTCCTATAACCGCGTACATCGGGATGTGTGCATAGTCCAAATCCTTTTGGAGTTTTCCTTGACATGGATCCGACTCATTTGACTCCTGGCACTCCATATGCCTTGAGATCGCTTGGATTCGACCCTTCATTATCCCTTGTGAAGCTATATAAGGAACCCCTTGGTACATTGAAGGCATATAGAGAGATTGAAAGCAACGAAACTATAGTCCATTGTTGCCAAAATTTATGCTTGAGTCTGCATCCCTTTGTCCCTTTGGAGCACTTTTGTGTTCTTCCCAAGCTTGTCTTTTTCTAGTGAGCTTGCTATCGTGAGATGGAGGATTGAGGTGGTGGAGGCCCAAGTGGGGGATTCAGTTTCTCCGGTTCGCAGACATGTCGTCAGAGGTTGTATCTATCTTGTAATCTCTGATTTATATTAATAAGAACTATCTTTTCCTGTCCAATGATGTGTATTTTATTGAATATTGTATCCATTGGAATATGTCAAATGCTTTTACATTATTGATTATATATGCTAGAATAGATCTGACACCATGATATATAGTATGCTTGTATTGTTTACTTGTTGTTGAGGAAGTATTATATCAATTCAAGCTGAAGATTGGAAATCTCAACGGGGATCTACTTCAACCATCTGGAATAAGGTATGAGGTCTGATCCTTTAGTGTTATACATTTTATTTCTATTGCATATTGGGAAAGATTGATTTCTGGAGTTAAAGTTGTCTGTTGTGGTACCCCAAGCCATAGGAATTTCTCTCCATAACAACCTGGTAAAGGGATTAGGTCTGGCCAAACTCATGGCCAAAGAAAATTGTGAACTGAATCTGGGAATAAATTTCACATGTGTCAGATCAACAAAGGTGCAAACTGTGGTAGCAGCCGAAACAGAAGTAAATCAAGATCATAATAACAGTCCATCAGTAGCTGAGAACATATCTTCATGTGAGTGGTACTCAGGTATCATTCAATTTTTGCTAAAATTAGAAGTTTCCCCTGATCTCACTCCTAACCAAGCACGAGCTCTCAAGTTGAAATCTGTTAAGTTTTGCATAATTGACAAACTGCTATACTGGAGGGATCGGTCTGGAATTTTGTTAAGGTGTCTAGATAAAGAGGAAGTAGAGTAGGTCATGCATCACTTTCATTCCAGTACATGTGGAGGCCACCACTATTGGAAAACCACATCCCACAAGATCTTAAGAGCAGGATACTATTGGCCAGTCCTCTTTGCTGACGTATGCATCTTTGTAAGGGCCTATGACCAATGTCAAAGATTTATAGTGAAGCAGCAGCTCAAATCCTTGCCCTTAGGCCTGTTACAGTGAATGGACCTTTCCAGCAATGGGGTCTGGATTTCATAGGAGAAATAAATCCATCTTCCAGTTGATAGCATAAATGGATCTTAGTAGCCACTGACTACTTTACCAAATGGATAGAAGCAGTACCCACCAGAAATGCCACTCATCAAGTCATCATGATATTTTTATATGAGAACATATTCAGTAGATTTGGTTTCCCAATAAGGTTAGTAACTGATAATGCACCAAATTTTAAGGATGGGGCATTAGTTAAAATGTGTGAATCAATGGGTATATAACTGGTGCACTCCACATCCTATTACCCACAAGGAAATGGCCTGGCTGAGTCATCCAACAAAATCTTAGTCAGAATCATGAGGAAACTACAAGAGACAAATCAGAAAATCTGGGATTCAAAGCTTAAGTTTTCTTTATGGGTTGATAGGGTAACAGACAAAAGATCCATAGGGACTTCTCCATTCAAACTATTTTATGGCACTGAGGCCATCTTTCCTATCCAGCTCATCCTTCCAGTGGCAAAGTTCTTTTAGGAAGAGGAGGATGAACCAAATGATATGGTAATAAGGATGATGGATTTGGTAGAATTACAAAAAATAAGGGAGCAAGTTGTAGAAAAATCAGAAGCTCAACAACAGAGGATAAAGGGCATGTTTGACAAAAGAGAAAAGGCGGAAAACGTCCAGGTCGGAGATTGGGTCCTCAAGTGGAATGCTATCAGACAAGACAAGGGGAAACATGGAAAATTCGACTCTTTGTGGATTGGCCCTTTTGTGATAGCCCAGGTACATAAGAATAACACCTTCAAATTGCAGATTCTAGAAGGTGAAGAGGTATTTGATGGCCCATTAAATGGGCAGTTCTTGAAGCTCTATTTTATTTGAGGCTATGAGGCCTTATGATTGTATATTAGTAGATAGTAGGTTATTTTTTCTTTCAGAATAAACTCCATGCCCAATGAAACAATAAACGATAGTGTTAAGTTACTTAGTTGCTTTTAGGGAAAGGCATTTTGGTCTGGGGTTCTTGGGACCTCACTGGGAGTTTCCCATCCCCAAGTAGGAGCCAAATGTTATCTCCAGAAATAATTTATTTCAATAGTATGAAGAATCTAATTCAAGCAATGAGGGATATGAATATCACTGAGAGTTTGAAAGCCTTGTTTTTTATGAAAATTTCACAAGTTGTAGCTTTCAGTGGCTTGGGGGAGGATCAGAACATCTCATTAGCCACTAACAGACATACGTACTATGGCTTCAACTATCAGATGAAAAATTCGACGATCGGAGGTTCTAAGGACTACGTATCGACGAGGAAAAGCTAAAAGGTTCCGCAATGTCGGCGATATAAAACACTAAATGCCACCAAATTCACGTATCAAAAATTGAAACCACTGCTTAATAAAGCGTCGAAACTTGAAAACAATAATCGTCAGCAAGATAGTTCACTAAGGAGCCGCAACAGCGGGAGACAGACTGACTATGGGTTCCGCCACAATAGAAAATCATTGGCGATCGAAAGAACTAAGGACTACAAATCGACGAGTTTGAAAACACTAACCATCGGTACAATAGTACACTAAGGAGCCACAATGGTGAAAGATAGACTGACTACGAGTTCCGCGACAATAGAAAATCATCAGTGATCGGAAGAACTAAGGACTACGGATCAGCGAGTTTAAAGCTAAGCATCTCCGCAGTGATGGTAAGGAAATAGACAAGGCCTCCAATCAATGAAAAAAATCATTTTGATAGCGATAAAATTAGTTTGTTTCACCTCCAAAATAGTGGCGGCATAGAGAACTAAAGCTCTGATTCAAACTTCTACTGACCTGCGATAGCAATAGAGCAAAATTGCTAACAGTTAAAAATATAAAGTTTTGAAAACAAATAAAACAAAAGTGATGTTGCACATCGGTGAATAACAATACTTCCCATCGGTGGCATAGAGGAATAATGTCCCAATTCCTTCATCAAACGACTTCCAACAGCGATAAAATTAGTTCATTTCACCTCCGAAACAGCGGCAGCGTTCTAGTCTAAGGTGTCAATTTGCTAGAAGACAGAGCTTGCGATTGCCGATGCTGAGAAGATTAGTCATTGGAACCTTCGACATTGCAGCAGCATTCATCTTTGAGGTTCCAATGCATTAGTTATTATAGCTTCCGAACGCTGACAAGCTAGTGATGGAAAGCACCGATACGTTCAGGCTTGGAGTGTCGAAGGGCTAGAGGACAGAGCTTCCGGTCGTCGATGCATAAACCGTTGCAACGTTAGTCATTTAAGGTGCTGACACTGTAGCAACATTGAGGTTTGGGGTGCCAATGGGTTAGAGGTCAGAGCTTCTGATCCGCGACTGCGGAAACAAGGTAGAAAACTCCATCGAGTTAAACGAGAAAGGTCACTTCAGTTAACCGCTGAAACACTGGCTTTAGGCGATAACTTCACACCGAACTAGCAGTGGTGATTATCAGCAACTAATGTAGTTATTTAGTATTCACTCAGTGAACTAGATCTTCAAAATATATAGACAAATAGTTATCTAGGGTTTTAAACCCTAATCTGAAAAACTATCAATTCTAAGTATTTTTTGTGAAAACAGATCGAAGTTTCAAGATCTGTTATTTTTTGTAGAAGGCTATAAAGCCCATGATCGATTTTATAATAAAGGTTCAAATTCAGGGATTTATGAGCCAATAATGCTTTCAAGCTTCTCATTTTACTTATTCATGATATAAGCTCTTTTGTTGTGATCTGTTCAACAATCATCTCTTTCTTTACTGTATTTATGCCTAAATGTGTATTTAGGTCATTTTCAGATTGACAAAAAGATGATAGTTGTCATCCTATTGGTTTATTAGTGCTATTTGATTTATAAATACCATCCTCATCAGGATTTATCCATTTATATGCATTTGTTTTGTATGTAAGTCTGCTAGCCTGGTGAGTTCTCCATCCCTGCACCTTATTGTTGAACTTCTGAGCAATTGCAACTAAAAGCCTTGTAAACGAGTGAGTTTTATGCATGTCTTGAGAGTGGAAAGGTTATATAGGTCAACTAACTTGATCCATATTAGAAAACCCTAAAAAAAAAATTTAAGTTACCAGGCATCCTCGAGCTACAACCTAGAGGAGTTACCTGGAGTGATAACACAACCCTATGTGTGCTCTTCACTCGCACCTTTAAGCGATCTGGTGAATGAGAAATAGGGATCTTGTTATGCAACCAAATCCTATATATAGCATAAAAAGAGAAGAAATAGAAAATAAGAGGATAATTCGTGCCTAATAGATGAATATCAGAGATAAATATAAATCCTCTTCAAGGGGGGAACCTTCTTACACACTGTATAAGACAAGATAAGACTATATCATGGTAAAATTGTTAAGTAAATTAGTTGTCATTGATGCCAAATCAATTATCGGAAGTCAAATATATGGTGGCAAACTGAAGGTTGCAGGTATCCAGAATAACAAAGGAATAACCCTCTAACAGGTTGCATCCTACAGGGTGAATGACAAATGAATGACCCTATAGAAATTTGAACGACTGAGATCGATCATCCAATGTTGTTAATGAATGAACTAGCATAGAGGTTAAATATGTATAAAGTGATAAAGATTGGACGACAGAGGTTAGTCCCACCCTAGATCCAACAGTTGATGATCAATTCTGCAAAAGATAGGCGAAAGGATGAAGTTCCACAACAATCAATATCGGACGGCTTATATTAGTCCCGCACTAGATCTGACGATTAAGGATTAATTCCGATAGTTAGGCGGAAAATCCAAAGTTCCGTAAAAGATCAAGATCGGAATGTTGAGATTAGTTCCGCTAAAAGAGATCGACGGTGTGGAAAAAAAATGTGAAAAGGGAATTACGGAAGTAACGTTTAAATATCTTATGAACCTGCAACCCACAATCTGAAAGATCAAAGGTCAGGAAAGACTCCGCAAGAGATCAACGATGTGGAAGAAATCTTGCAGAAAGGAGCTTGCGGAAAGTCGAGATACAATTTGAGGAAATGTTACATCCCTCATCTTGCATCCCGTATCCCACAATATGGAGATTGACGACCATGGAAGAGCTCGCAGGATATCAATAGTGCAGAATTGTTGCTGCGGAAAAATGATTGCAGAAAGCAGAAAGTCGAAGTCTTGAAGAGTTGAGTTCTCGCATTCTGCAATCTGCATCTTACCTCAGATCAACGAACAAGAAAATTACTAATGAATATCAACAATGGAGAATCGTTGATAAGGAAACCATGGTGTAGAAATACGATTTTGAAGGAGTAATCTGTATGTCAGATCGACGGACCGGAGACACTCAAAATTAGATCAATGATGGGGAATCGTTGATGAGGAAACCATGGTGTGAAAATACGACTTTAAGGAAGAAATCCATGCATTAGATCAATGGTCTGTAGAGACTTAGAAATAGGATCAACAACTCTAATTAAAGCTGGAAGATGATCTTGTGGAAAGGAGATGGATATTGTAGGAGCACCAAAAAATGATAAACAGGGTTGTGGAAATGAATTCTGAGTTGTGGGAAGAACAAAACGATGCTTTTGCTGAAATTTATCAATGAAATGACGCGGCTATTGAATAGGTAAAATGATGAATAGTTTTATATGTAAGTAAACAATCATGATCCAAAATAAAGGAGTGCAACTATGAAGAGACACATTGATAGGAAATAGGTAAAGAGTATTTCTTGTATGAATGTGTAAAAGATTAAGGTGTCTCTGTTAGGAAGCTTGATAGAGTCCAAAGTGAATAGTTTACAACTATTCCAAAAGACTGAGGAAATCATATTAGGGTGGCAGGGTGGTGCTAGGGCAGGCCACAGGTCTGCAGGGGGTCAAATCCTCCTTCCAGTCGTAGATGGAGAACAAGGTGTCATAGAATCTTTGTTTGTTTAAGGCGGCATAAAACCTTAGGGGTGTTGTAGTATCCTAGTCTATAGTTGTAGGAAAAACCTAGGGTTTTTTTGCATCCTTTCTGTAGTAGTAGATAAATAATTTTGTAAAATTCATCTTATTAATGAGTTTGCGTTGGTGGTTTTCTCTTTGAGGTTTCCATGATAAAAACTATGTTTTAATTGTTGATAATTGTGTGTTTTATTTATTAAGAGTCAATATTGATTCACCCCCCCTCTTTGTATTTTGGGATAAACCAACAATTGGTATCAGAGCAGGTTCCTTCACAACAGCTTAACCACTGGAAGGAAGATCCCATTCGAAAACACAATGGATCAACAAGAAGGCTTGGCCACTAACAAACCTCCACTATTTACTAGAGAAAATTATGCTTACTTGAGTGTTAGAATGAGGGTTCATCTAATGTCCCTGGGATGGAAAGTTTGGGCAACAACTGGAAAGAAAATTAACATAGGAAACCAATACCCTGCGGACACAGTTGAACTAGGTGAATATGAAGGTAATGCCAAAGCCCTAAACACAATATTAAAAGGTTTATTAGATTCGGTGTTTACTAAAGTTATGCAATGCACATTTGCCAAACAAGATTGGGAAAATTTGAAAATTATCTATGAAGGAGAATCAAAAGTCAAACAATCCAAACTTCAAATGTATAAAGGTCAATTTGAAAGTCTTAAAATGAAAGAAGAAGAGAATATTGGTGAATACCTTCTTCATGTAGATGAATTTGTTAATGCGATCAAAGGGCTTGGAGGGAAATTAAAAGAAAAAGAAGTGGTAAGCAAGGTACTAAGAAATTTACCAATGTTATATGACCCAAAGGTATCTACCTTAGAAGAACAAGATGATCTTAAAAAGGTAACAATGGAAGAGTTACATGGAATTCTCACTTCATATGAGATGAGAACAGGACAAATGGATCTTCAAGAAAAGAAGCATCTTTTAAAGCCTCCTTAAAAAATCAATTAGAAAACCCAAATGATGAGGAAGCTCTTTTCATTAATAAACTTGAGAGAGGGACTGGAAAATACAAGGGGAAGTTACCGTTAAAATTTTTTAATTGTGGAAGGATTGTGTTGGAGGAGCTAGTTGGTGATCCAACTAAGTCGAATAGCCGACTAATTAGAGATTATGTCGGCTGCATAAGGTCATGTCGGTTGACCGAACCGACAGGTAGTTATATGTAACTGTTTGTAAATCATATATATTAGGCTGTTGAGCCAGATGAGAACTTGGTTCAGTTCTATGTTTGTATGGACCCTCATGATATAATATAATCTTTTATTCTACATATGTGTTCTTATCTCTTGTCTATTATGTCTGTATGATTCAATGTGTATTATTGGTAACCCTCTGCGATCTGTGAGATTACAACATTAGTTTCGTTGTCGGTAGTACATATCTGAGATGACTATAAGCAGATGATATCAAAACAGGAGATTAAGAATTGGTGGGAGCATAAGATAGAAAATTATTTGTAGAATTACACGAGGAGAAACAAATTAACCATTGCTTAGGTGAAGGAGAAATTCTTCACTGAAACTCATGAGAAGTTTGTAGAATCGGTACCCCAACTTTTGAAAAAACTTCTGGATGAAAAATCTGGAAGCAACTAAGGATCAAGAACTGCTAGAGAAATTGATTTGAGGGGGACGAACAAACCTGTCGGAGTGGTTTGAGAAGATCACCGATGAATTCTGCGAAGATCAAGCCTTAGAAGAAAGAACTTTGGTAGGAACCATTCAGAAAAAAATCTATACAGACCTTACCAAGTAGTTCCTGTGCTCCCTACTAACCCTAATGTTCAAATTCTTGATAGAAAAAGGAGTGGGTCATATTGTAGAACCTCGTCCATCATTGCACGAACCGCCACCAAATTCTAACTGGGCAGAGAAACAGAAAAAGTGGGAGAAATTTATTCCTGAAAGGGAGTGGGAATACTTCCTAAGCAAGTAAACAGAACTATCTGAGCTTTCTAAAGCATCGGGTATGCTATGGGGGGGTAGCTGGTCATATATCGGGGTAAAGTGAAGAGGATTCTAGTCGACTAAAAGGAGATACCATCACTAGCAATGAAAAGTCAACCTAAAAAGGAAATCGAACGAACATTGACACACAAAGGTATGGCGGATTTACAGAGAATAGAGAGAGAGAAGAGGCTAAAAAGAAGGGAAGAAAGAAGATAAAGGGCTATATCATTACAAAGAGGAATGAATACTAGGGTGACAGACCAGGAAATAAATCCACCAAAGTCGGGTCATGACCGACAGGAAGAAGGCATGGATGAAGGAGCATCACCCATGGAAGAAGACTTGTGGATAGAGCAGCATGAAGCTCTCCAAATAGAAGTTCCCCAGGAGATAAGACCTCTGTCTCCAATGAATCCAAGTACTAGGATGCAAGCCATTGTCGAAGAAGACTTAAGAGTAACAGCTGGTAAGTTTGGTATATGGTGCTGACTAGACGACGAGGTAAATGATGATAATCATCTAGTGATCCATCGATCGGAGGAAGGAAACTAGGTCATGCTTCAAGTGTACCCTTCCAACCGAAGTATCCACTTACTTTACCCAACACATGAAGGAGCACACCCCTGCCAAATACAGCTTTGGAAAATACAGAAAAGTCAGACCTGTAGACAAATCAGTGCAGTTGGACATTGACAGGAGAAGTCGACCTGAACTGACTACTTGTTGGAGAAGAAACAAAAAACAAAATGACCGATGGGAACGGAATTTTTGTCGACAAAAGATCTACACAATGAGACAAACAAAACAACCCACTACCCCCACCATCGCCACCTCCTGGAGAAGATAGCGACAGCGATTTCGACATGGATCATGGATCGGCGTATATCCCTCTATACGAGGGTGACGAAGATCCTAGATGACATTGGTTCATCTATGAGTCGACATGGGAGGCAAATCAGGTTACAACTGAAGATTTATAGAAGGCACAATTCGTCGGTGCCTTGAGGAAAAGAGCACTAACGTGGTACATGACCTTTATTGAGAGAAACCCTCAAGCATATAAAGCGGAAATTAAAGCGCAATTCTTGTATTTATTTAAAAATCCAAACGCAAAACATCTGGCAGCTAAAAAGTTGAAAACAACATCTCAAAAGCCAGCAAAGTCTATCCGAGAATATGACAAACGATGGAAAGACCTCCTCAGCCAACTGGATTATGTAATTGATGAACAACTATTAATTTAGTGGTTTCTTACAGGTCTATCACAGAAAATTAGGTGGCACATAAGCTTGGAGATGTTTAAAATGTATGAAGATGCACTTACTAAAGATTTGCAAGTGGAGATGGATGAATATTTCCCAACATATCCCACGGATACTAGACTAGAAGAACAACTAGAAATCATGCAGAAATCATTGAAAGAGATTAACCTAAAGAATCGGGATGTCTGGTGCACAAAATGCTCAACGACCGAACACACTAAAGATAACTATCGACAAGACATAAGTCCATAGGACGTTCAATTTAATCAGACGAAGTGCTTCTGTGACATCTTCCAAGAACATGGAGAACACACAACAAAATATTGCTCGTATAACATGAAAAATGGCAAAGCATATTGGTGTGCAGTCTATGAAGTCAAAAGTCATGCCACGGCCGACTACCACCTAAATTTAAGAACCGATAGAACTACCAAGCAATCTACTAGAAAAACACAGTTGCACAGAACAACGATAACAATCAGCGAAGCAATGATCAAAATGAACCGAACAATCAAAGATATGAAGGACATTGATATGAGCACCGATTTGACAACCATCATGGAGGATATGGAGGCGAGTTCGATTCTCTGGGAATCGTGACAACCGACCATGTCAGCCCATCCAATGTTTCACATGCTATAAAGAAGGTCATCGATATGCAGACTTCCCATACAAGGACAGAACTGATTTAAACTTTTGTACTAGCTGTGGAGTTGGTGATCACTCATTAGAGGATTTCCCTACTATGCTTGATAAAATCAATAAAAATAAAAATGTTAATGTCTTGTCATGCGTTCAAAAACATGATGTAATCAATACGAAGAATCTGCATATAGTAACCCAACAAGGGACAAAAATCGGGAGTGATAATCCACGCATAAGTAAAATAAAATAAAATAATGATTATCTTAACCTAGCTAAACAAAACAATTGTATAATGACGCAATGAATATATTTAAAGAATTTGATAGACAAGAAGAAGCTAATAATAGTCGACAAAGCACGGTTAAAGAATTAGTACGTTTAATAGAAGAGGATAAAGCAGTATCTAAATTCATTGAATTATTGTATAATATGAAACACAACAATAATACAGAAAAACAAACAAAAAACATATGCATTCTAAACCAAAAGGACAAAAGTGATGCTGACCCACTTGTCGACCTAGAAATTGAAGGATACCATGTTCGACAAGTTCTACTCGACTTCGGTTCACAAGTAAATATTATGACTCGTGATACTTAGGAACAATTGGATAGACCTCGACTATATGAGTCAGGAATATACCTCAAATTAGTCGACCAAGGTCTGATAGAACCTATCGGAGTTTGGAGAAATGTCGATACGACAATAAAAGGAATATTGACCATAGTCGACTTTGAAATTATTGACCCTAAGGAAGGATCCAGTTCCTTCCCAGCTTTAGTAGGTCGACCTTGGGGAAGAAAAATGAAAGCATCAATATCTTTAGATAAAGAAAGGATAAAACTAAAAGGGAATGGACAGAAAGTTATAGTACCTATCCATCCATCCCAAGGAGAACCTTGGATAGAACCTATTGATGAAGAAGTCGACATTCGACAATTATATCAAATACAAAATAATGAAGACTACACAAAACCCAATGTCTATGGTGAACTTCACTTAGGAAACCAAGATTCAGTAGTATACAACTCAGACGCAGAATTATATGATTGGGAAGTTGAGAACTATGAGACACAAGCAAGAGGTTGCTGGACCATTCAAACAATGCAGAAGAAACCAGTCCGACAATGTTTCTTAGTTTCCATCATCCCAAAAATATTTGAAAAGAAAAGCAGGGAATACCCTACCTTAAAACCAACAAATGCAAGTATCAAACAAATTCCAAGATACAAACAAAGAGAATCACCAGTTATGCATATAGAACAATTATCTAAAAACATTGGTAAACATGGCCGACTACAAAACCTAGTAGAAACCTTCACGGGACAAGCTGCTAGATGGTGGGATACCCATCAATCAAGATTGCAGACATGGACAACAACTTTGACTTACTTTGTAGAAAGAATTGGAGGAAAGAGGCTAACCAAACAAGCCCAAATACCTATGTTCATCCAGGGGCAGGACCCAGAAGAACACATAAGAACATGTGAAAAAGAGTGGAAAAGCCTTGGGTATAAAGATGAACGTACATGGCCACACTTTTTTCCATCGACGCTATCCGACTTACCAAACAAATGGTACAAAATGGAAGAAGCACGGGGTGAAACATTTCAATGGCATGAACTTAGAGAGAACTTCATCAAAGACTTCAGCTTTATACCACAAGATGAAAAGTTAGTTGAAACTACAAAACAAATCAAAGCATTTATAGAACCGACCGGGAGCAACACCCTAAATTATGATCGACCGACAATAACATGTAATAAAATACAAACCAAGATAGTACCACAGTCGAGAAGACTACAAATGGAAAACGAGAAATCCAGAAGGAAAAATCTTTCGATGGAAATCATACCATTCAGAAACAGCAAAACCAATTCGCACAGTACTTAAAGTTGATACAGCCAATAAAGAAGATATCGACCAAATGACTGCAGCAAACTTTCCTACTACATTTTCACAATTCAAAGAAGGGAACCGACCAATCAATGAAACCAAAGCACCAGAATGGTTAGATGCCAAAGTGAAAACTAAATACTTTGACATATCAAATGATGATCGACCAAAAATGGCAAAAATTAGCGATTACTGGAGTGAAGAACAAACAACCAAAATAGTAAACTTACTAAAAGAATTCCAGGATGTATTTGTTAGAGACTACAAAGATCTCAAAGGTATAGTCCATGATATGGGTGAAATGAAGATCGACATTAAACCTGATGCCCGACCTGTAAAGAAGAGGCCATTTAAATTAGCTCATAAATATAAAGAGATAGTCAAGAAAGAGATTGATAATATGCTTGCAGCGGGAATTATATACCCTATTGACCAATCAGAATGGGCAATTCCAATGGTTGTACAACCAAAGAAACACAACCCGACAAAACTAAGGATCTGTGTCGACTTCAAATAGTTAAACAAAGTCACCTTAACAGACCCATTCCCAACACCCTATGCAGATGAAATCCTAAATGAATTCATAGGACATGAATGATATTCATTTATAGACAGATTCTCAGGTTACAACCAAGTACCAATAGCCAAAGAATACTAGAAAAAGACAACATTTGTATGTCAATTCGGCTTATTTGCCTACAGAGTTATGTCTTTTGGTCTAAAAAATGCACCTACATTATTTTCGAGAATTGTGGGCAAAACATTTCAAGAATATATATACAAAAAAATGGCATTATATTTCGATGATTAGACAATATACTCTATGCTGAAAGATCACTACAAATGGCTAAGGCTCATGTTGGAACGATGTCGACAAATCCAGCTATCTCTGAACATAAGGAAATGCATATTCCTAACTCCTATAGGGATGCTATTAGGACACATTGTATGCAAAGAAGGCATCAAGGTTGACTTTGCAAAAATAAAATTTATACTCAACTTAAAACCACCAGTGAATCCAAAACAAGTCAGGATACTACTTGGTCATACAGGATATTACAGGAAAATTATGAGATACTATTTAGATATAACCTATCCATTGGAAGAACTACTAAGAGAATATCAGGAGTTTGACTGGATAGAGGAAAGTAACATATCATGTGAAACACTAAAAAGGAAGCTAGTCGAGACACCCATTCTAAGGTTCCCGAATTGGTCGGTCAAATTCCACGTACACATCGACGCATCAGGCCTAACAATTGGAGAAATCTTAACACAACCAGGGGATAACAGAATGGATTACCCCATAGTTTACAGCAGCAGAAAACTAAATAAGGCAAAAAGGAACTATTTGACAATAAAGAGAGAAGCATTAGGAATGGTTTTTGCACTATAGAAGTATCGACATTACCTTCTAGCCAACCCTTTCATCTTTTATATCGACCACCACGCATTAAAATACCTTGTAAACAAACCCTTACACCATGGGAGAATTTATCAATGGCTACTACTATTCCAAGAATTCGAATTTGAAGTCATTGTTAGACTAGGAAAATTAAATGTCGGACCCAACCACTTGTCGTGAATCGACACAGGAGAGGAGACGACAGGAGTCGAAGATGACCTACCAGATGCACACTTATTTCGAATAGAAGCAGTTCCAGTAGAATTAGAGGAAATAGCTCAATTCTTAGAAAATGGTCAAGCACCAAAGGGCATGAGCATGAAAAAGAAACAAATCTTAGCCATGAAAGCTACACCATATATCCTCATAAATGGATTTTTATATAAAATGGGCCTGGACGACATCCTCAAAAGATACGTATTAGAACACAAAAGATATAATAACATGTATGAAGCACACTATGGATCGACAGGAGGACATTTTCAAGGAGACAACTTCCAGGAAAATCCAACAGTTAGGGCTATGGTGGCCGACACTATACAAGGATTGTAAAAATTTTGTTAGCCAATGCGATAGATTTCAACGATTGGGTCGACCTCTACCTAGTATAGAAATGCCCTTGATATTAGTAAACCCAAGTTTGACATTTGAAATTTGGGCCATCGACTTCATAGGACCATTCCTGATACCAGCAAAAAGAATAGGTGCAAGGTACATAAAAACCGCAGTAGAATATGTAAGCAAATGGACAGAAGCAGAACCAGTCGACACATGTTCCAGTGAGATAGCGGCTAAATTTATCTACAAAAATATAATTACTAGATTTGGATGCCCAATAGCCCTAATCAGTGACCAAGGTTCACACTTTATTAACAAAACCATCAAAGCACTAACAGACCAGTTCAAAATTGACCACCGACATAGTACAGCTTATCACCCTTAGTCGAATGGAGCAATCAAGGAATTCAACAAAACATTAACAAGGGGTCTAACAAAAATTTGCAACACTGACAAAGATGATTGGGATGAAAAGATACCTACAGTACTATGGGCTTACAGAACAACATAAAAGTGTTCAACTGACCAAACACCATTCTGACTAGTGTATGGACAAGAAGCAGTTGTTCCACTACATTTTTTATAGCAAACACCTATCATAGCATATATTTTACATGTCGATGCCGAAGAAGGAAGGAAGGACCGACTGATGCAATTAATCAATCTAGAGGAACACCGACTGATTGTTGTACAACATCAAGAAATCCAAAAACAGTAGTAGAAGGCTTGGCATGATCGCAATATCAAAAGCAAAAATTGTCGGTAGGGGACCTCGCCTTACTATACAACATTCGAGTAAAAGGAAAACCCAAAACGTTACATACATAATGGATGGGACCTTACATTGTCGAAGAGATTCTTACCAACGGATCAGTCCGACTAAGGACGTTACAAGGCATAATATTTCAGAATCTTGTTAATGGTGCCCGACTAAAACGGTACAAAATTTAAAATAAGTTCAAAAAAAAAGGAGACATACATATAATGTCCATAACTGTTAGGAAAAACTATAAAAATCTAAAAATCCTAAAAACAACAAAATAAAACCAACACCCATAATCCAGGATGTGTTGAGGCCTGGAAATTCGCAGGCAACAACAGCAAGGGATTCTCCCCAGTCAACGTTCCCAATTAGCCCGTGACTATTTGGTATAGGGAATTCGTCCGGTTTGCGGTCCATCTACCATAGTTCAAGTAACAAAAACAAAGGTTTTACCGGTTGCGGCCCGGTCCACCATGTATGTTTTTGTATTTTTCAACTTAATGTATGACATGCACATTCCTAATTAACAATGCAGGGTGATAAAGATGCAAAGAGTAGTCACAATGTGATGCGCAGGTTCTTACCTCTCGTCTTAGAACTCACAAGCATCCAAATCACATATATGCAAGAAAAATAAATACTAACTAAAATGTCTCTAGACAGCTGGATATTAATTTATGAGTAATGCACCACTGTCCATGTGTTATGGCAGATCACAGATAGCTGTGATTTTAACCAAACATATAAACATGAATAAAATTATACATGATAAGATATCTCATCAACAGTTAAAACTCCCATTACTCATAGTGGAAAAACGTCATAAAGTTACTGAAGAACATTCAGACAAGAACATAGGTTCAAGAAGTTAGAACGCTCTTACAGCTAATGAGACACAGTTGAAAATGAAATAGTTCACATTCAACATTGCTCATTTAATCACATTGATACATTCCACATAGCACTTCCTCCAACAAGAAAAATTTGCAATCTCCAGTTGTAAAATGAAATAGTTCCTCTTACAAGCATCAGTTTACAAGTTTTCCAAGGGAAAAAGACCCTATCAGTTCTAACTTTCCAATATTTAAACTAAAACAACCGACCGCTTGGGCTCCCCCAAATGTCTGACCTTTCGGTCCCTCAAAACGTTTCATATTCCCATTTTACTTTCTGTACGCATTCATGATTTGATCAGTAACTGATCGATCTTTCGGGTTTGTGCCTTTGTCGTTATTCATTTTGTCTTTAGCTTCGCTTGTCCTCCTTGCGATCCTGCCGGTTTCGGTTTGATCTTTGTCAAACTGCCCAACTATGTTTTTGCGCCGTGGTAATCTCAATAGTCCCTTGAGTTCTACCTGCAATTAATTACTGTGCATCATTCATTGGGATTGCATTCTAAAATAAAACATCAAATTATATCAATCGAACGGCTACTCAACAAGAAAGATCAAGTGCATAACTATCATGAAGATTAACAAAAGTTGGAACCACTATCTCGTTCATCTACAGGTTCGAGAGAAAATTCCAATGATGGAAAACGAAAACTCATCGGTGGCTTAGACGCTAACATCAGCAGGGTAGGCCCATTCACAGCCGCAACGGTGGATCTTAACAGGCGACGGGTATTGCGAAAACACTTAAGCACATCGGAGTTGGAAGAGTTAAGACCAAGCGGTGGCGGGAAAAATTCCAATCGGAAGTCAAAAAGACAATGACTTCGGGAGCTTAGTTGCTTTGGGAGCCACAACGGTGGAAGAGAAAAGACCTCAAACATGTGACTAAAAGCTCGACACGCATCGGTGGTCGAAGCGCTTTACACTTCGGGTGCTTAACCGCTTCTGGAACCGCAACAACGGAGAACAAAAATACAACATCCTCCGATCAAACATAATTTGATGCCCGATCTATGAAAAATATCAAGTGTTCGGAACAGCTTTAAATTTGGTGACAGTCAACAACCTGTTTTACTTCCGAAATAGCGGCCTTTCGAAGAACAAATGATCTAAAAGACTAGCAAAACCAAACTCAAAATCTGCGACCCACAAATCTCCAAACAAGCAAGGACGAGAGTTCAACTTAAAAAATCATCCAAAATTAAGGCACGACCAAAAATTCATGGATCCAATTGATTCAACGCAGCATCAAAATCATAAAAGGGGGGGGGACCAAAATTTGAAAAAGTTGGGGAAGAACAGTTGCAGCTGCAACAATTGGCGACTACCTGGAGAACCTAGATCTCTGGACAATTTCTTCATTAAGTAACAGACTGTTTAACAATAAAACCAACATGTTGAATTCCTCTAGATGTATGGATTTCCCAAATGGCAGATATATGTACTTTTAATCATTGAGGGTAGTCCAATTTAGGAAAATGGAAACCAAGATTTCGAAGTCAACATAACTGTTTCGAGGCCAGAAATATGAGTTTCATTTTTGCCTCTGTCTTCGGGTAGCTTCCAGCTTGGACACCACAAGATCGTAACATATGGTAAACGGGAATATTCATTTGTTCCTCATTCCCATGCCATTTTGCACCTCTTTTTTTTTGTGCTTTTGGACTTTTTTGTCCTTTTGAGTCCTCCTCATGCCTTTCTTTTTGAATTTTTTATTCAGGCTCCTCTATCCATAGTGTCCTTTTGTGTGAGAGATGTATGTAATTTTCAGCTCACGAACGGAGAAGAACTTTTGGCAATTTTATACTCATATGATTTAGTACTTTGTTTTGATACATATTGCTTTCTTAGGAGTTTTGACTCTTCCTAGCCTTTTGGCTTTCAATTATTGGCATGGGATCATTTATATATAATATATTGTTTACCCCGCTTCCTTTCCATGGGTCTTTTGCTATCTCCCCCTAGGACATTTTTAAGTGTGAGATGGATGGAGCCTCAAAATAGTATTCCAGAAATTTTAATCTTGAGCTACTTTACAGAGATTAAGCAGGACTTCAATGCGTACATAGCCATTTAGGAAAACTGCCAAACTAGAAGAAATTCTATCAGATAAAACCATAATACACAATCTTATAATCAAGGATTTTAGTTAGTCCATAATTCTAATGTTCTCCATGCAACCAAAGCTTGCTTCTTTTTATTGAAATCAAACAGGAATTTAAACTAAAACAAAACTAAACTTCATGGCTCAAAGACTCAAAAAGACGGCCAAGCCAGATCATTTATATACAAGATAGAAGAAGACAAATGAAACTCAAGAAAAATAAGGCTTGAGAACCAAACCATTTACTGGTAAGTTCTCTTCCCACCCTTGCATATCTTGTAACTTATAAGTGGAAGGGCCAAGTTTCGCCGCAATCTAGAAAGGGCCTACCCACAACTGCTGGAATTTCATGTGTTTTCCTTTCTCATCATGGGGGTGATCCCACTTGAGAACCAAATCTCCCACCTCAAAGTTTTTTGTTCCTGCCTTATGTTTGTCGAACCATTTCTTTATGACCTCTTCCTGCTGCTTAAAGCGCTCTCTGGCTTTAGATCGAGCCTCTTCTGCTTTCAGGAGATTATATATCCTTATTTGCAAAATTTCATCATCTGACCCTCTGGACTCTTGAGCCATTATGGAAGAGGGTAGCATGATATTGGGGGGGGAATGGCTTCTTTACCATACACAAGGGTATACAGAGACACTCCTACCGAATACTTGGGGGTGACTCTATCGGCCCAAAGGGCGTTTGGTAGCGCTGAGTGCCAACTCCTCTGGTTTTCTATCACAGTCTTCTTTAAAATTCTAATCAGATTTTTGTTAGTAGACTCAGCCAGGCCATTTCCTTATGGATAGTAATTAGCAGAATAATGCAACTTTATTCCTTTCTCATGAGCGAAAGCAATTAATTTAATCGATGAAAAGTAAGTAGCATTATCAAAGAATAAAGAAATTGGAACTCCAAACCTGGTCATAATATGGTCCTGCAGGAAGCTGATGACCGTGTCCTCATTTATTTTGTGCAATAGGATGGCTTCGACCCAGCAAGTGAAGTAATCGGTAGCGGTCAGAATGTACTTGTGTTGTAAGGAAGAGTTCAGCTTTATCTCCCCAATAATATCCAACCCCCATTGCTCGAACGGTTCCGAGATCATTATAGGATTCAATGGTGCGGCTGCTTTAGATTGTCTTCCACTACACCTTTGACAAATGTCACATTTCCTGACATGGGCGTGTGCACCTTTAAAAAGCGTGGGCCAATAGTAACCGGCTCTGAGAATTTCGTGAGCTGTAGTATCTCCTGAAAAATTCCCTCCATCATGCCCATCATGTAACTGTGTCATTAATTTCATGGCATCTTCTTTCTCTAAGCATCTAAGCAAAACCATGTCGTAATTTTTTCTGAATAATACTCCTTAAACAATTTGATAGGAGGATGATTTGAGACGTAGCGCTCTTCTTTGCTTATAATTCCAATGTTCTGGCAACAACCCTGCCTGCAGGTAATGCACGAGGTCTCTATACCAAGATTCGGGAGCTATAAACAAAGGACATACATCCATCAAATGTAATTCAGCCTCATCTCTCCAGGCGTGTTCTTCATTGTTCCCATTTTCAGCCATTAATTTGCACAACCCTTGCCCTTTAACTATAGAAGTTGGCTTGAATTCAAGGTCATACTCTTGAAGGGTTGTTACCCAATTGCCCCTTCTTTCTCCTAAATCCTTCTGTACAAAAAGGGACCTCACAGTTGGGTATGGGGTGATCAACTTGGTTCGATTTTTTAATATTGTTGTGCCCCTGCTCAACAGCCTTCTAAAATCATTATTTCATCGAACAAAATCCAATTTTGTTCGATGGAATGTTCAAATTTTAAAAGGGATAAATTCGGCTACTGAAAGGAGGACTTTTCACTGGCTACTGATTTATTGAAGTCAACATTTTTTGAACAAACTTTGCAAGTTACATTGGATCAATGATATCAATATCTCTCAGTTACTGGTCTGGATGAATTGTAACTAGGGATGTTAATACATGAGTGTTCATAGTCTTTATGCTTGATGCTGTATATCCTAGTTGTGCAGGTTCTCTTAAACATTAACACCGTTTCTGGTCGATTTCATTGATAAGAAATATTACTAAGGTCGTGTATCATGATCTTTATGCAGAATCGGGTAATGGTGATCAAAGGTTTGTCGAACTCTATAGAAGCCTAGATACATGATTCGCATGCCATATCCTAAAGTTTGTTAACCATTATTTGCATTGATATTAATTTGCATGTGATAATATGCAAAGGTCTAGTGTCGAGTTATATGATAATTCACCACCTTTGATGAATGAGCCGAACACATTATGGGGAATGATCTATGGCATGAGTCACATTCATCACGAATTCAGAGTGTTATTATGACACTCGTACTTACCCTGCTGTCCACGTCTCAGCTCTCGTACCTATTCCTTATCGTGGCTGTTTACCAGTGGAGCACCTGTTATTACGTACACCTCGAGCTTTCCTGTCATTTAATTCAGGCTTGATTGAGATAAAATTAGTCTTTCAAAGTTTCAACCGTCATTTGCGTTCAGCACTCCGAGTAGTGATGGCTCTGATCATGCCGAACCCGTAGGGGTTTCACCTCCATTCACGTATGGCTTATCCTGTGTATTATTTACTACTACTGAGTCTCGGTTCCAAGTGCTCTCAACCTGCTCTTCTGTCGTTAATCCGGTGGTGGCATGTATTCTGTGCATGGTTTCGCGTTTATAAACAATCAATAATGTCCCCTATCATGAGAGACGAACCCTATGAATCAACCCTGTTGAACTCAAACCCTGGGCTTTTACAAAAGGTCAAAGATGTCGGGTGGCTGCCATTCCTTGAGAAGTTCTCTGATTCTAATCCAGAAGTCACCAGAGTATTCGCTTTGTCTCTGGTAAACTATCAAGCCGAAGTTGGAGATTTGTGATTTCGGGTTGATGAGAGGTCGATTGCAAGTGCAACCGGTCTGTCTCTGGATGGGCAGAAGTGGTTTAAGTATCAGAAAATGGAGATTACGGAATGGAGATCATTGCTGAAGAACCCGACTCAAGAAATTTCCTTTCGCACAGGAGTTGCACGTAAGTATTTCTTGAAAAACTGGCGCCCAGTGCTTGATTTAATTCACAAGTATTTAACCTGCGAAGGTCGGTTGTCCTCGACCTATGTATACCACCTTCGTTTGATGGCTGCTTTCATAGGATTTCCCATCAATCTCCCTTACTATCTTCTACACAGTTTGTTTAAAATGTCAAACGCTATAAAGAAGGGACCAAAACATGTAAGCCATAGTTTGTTTCACCATGGGCTAGTCCGTATGTTGATTGAGAATGAACTAATGAAGTCTGGTCGCTCATGGGAGCAGTTCTTAGAATCAAATGGTTTCTTAGAGTTTTGTCATTGTATGTTTGACAGTCCAGATGACTGTAGCAAACATAGGGTTTCAAGTTCAGCTCCTTTGAGCAAACCTACATTAAACCCTAGCCTTAAGAGTGCAGAACCCTCTCAAGCACCTCTGGGTAACCCAGAGACCGATTCCCATGCCTCCTTACAACCTAGACGTATGAAGAAAATTTCAACCCTATCACCCGTCACTCCATCAAACGGTAGCGACAGAGTTGGAGATCATCAAGGAAATCTACCTAGGTCCAAGTTGGTTAGAAGGCTAACCAGGAGCATGGCGAAAGCCAGGATGGCGCAAAACCCTGTGAATGTTGAGCTTCCAGTCGAAACCGTTGTAATTGATGAAGAGGAAATCAGTACTCCTTTACCTGTTAACGATAAGGCGATTCATTGTGATTTTGATACTGATCTAGCTGGGCAAAATCACCCCGTAACTGCTGAAGGCATCTCTGAAAATCCTTCGCTGTCTGTAGAAGTTCAGCCTGTTCGGCCTGATATTGATATCACTCTTGATCGTGATAGTCCTTCAACAGTGGATAAGAAAGTTCAGAAGGTCCTAGTTGATTGTACGACTGATTCAGTTGTAAAAGAAAATCCTGTTAAAACAACTTCAACTGTTTCTCGTGGAATTGGGGAAACTATTCACCCTATGTTCATTAGTTGTCTGTTAGACAAGGTTCGCCGAATGGAAGATAAGATGAACGAAATAGTAGCGAGTCGAGACTTATTGAGAGCTGATAATGAGGGTTTAAAAGTAAAAGTTGATGAAAGTAATCAGCATCTTGTGCGACTGAGGAACCATAAAAACAAACTTATCAGGCGGGTACTTAAGTTACAGGATGAGAATGAAAAGAGCGAAGAAAAATTGCATGAGCTCAATGCTCAAATCGCCTTAATGCAGTTTAAAGCTCCTTCACCAAGTCAACCTAGTGGAGTTAATATTCAGGTTTTCAACGCCCCAGTCAATCTATAGTGTTTGGTGATATGTTGT
>LPNX010170788.1:324933-370627 GCA_001517045.1 Pseudotsuga menziesii
CGGGCTTAGTCAAATACGCCCGTCAACAAATATGTAGGGCCTGAATTGTTTCACTGCTTTGAATACTGCATAAGCTTGTTTATCGATAGCTGGGTAATTTAATTTGGCCCCTTGTAGACCAGTGCTCATGAAAGATATTGGGAATTCATCCCCCCCATCTTCTTTTTGAGTAAGCATAGCTGCTACCGAATCATCGAATGCAAAAGTATATAGAATAAAATATTTATCAAAATCTGGGCTTTTTAGGGAGGGTGCATGTGCAACAACAGTTTTAATCTTGCTGAATGCATTCTTCTCAATTTCAGTCCATTTGAATTGTGCATTTTTCTTCACCATTTGCTGCAGCGGTTTGACAATCTGGGCGAAATCTGGCACAAATCTTCGTACGAAGTTTATGGTTCCCATGAAAGATTGCATCCCATTTTTATTATGGGGCAAGGGGATCTATTCGATGGCCTTGATTCTTTCCAAATCAATAGAGATTCCCTTCTTTGAAACTACGTGACCCAGCAATTTACCATCCGTAATAGCGAACACACACTTCTTGGAATTGAGTGAGATGTCATATTTCCGATAGCATTCGAAAATATGCCTTAAATGAAACACGTGCTCTTCTCTCCTCTTTGAGAATATCATAATATCATCAAGGTACACTACAACACTACGGCCAATCAGTCCGCGGAAATCTATGTCCATAGCCCTCTGGAATGTGGCTCTAGCATTGATAAGCCCAAAGGGGATTCTTCTGTAAGTGAAGGTTCCCCATCTGGTCCTGAATGTTGTCTTCAATCTGTCTTCTTCGGCTACTAATACTTGATTGTAGCCGGAAAAACCATTTACTAACGAGAATAGTTCGGAACCTGAGACCATTTGTAGTAGTTGCTCCATGGGTGGCACAAGATAGTTATCTTTGTCTGAAGCATGGTTTAGATTCCTGAAATCCATGCATAGCCTAATTTCTCCAGACTTTTTCCTCACTGGCACCAGATTTGAGACCCATTCAGAGTGTCTAACCTTAAAAATGATTCTAGCATCCAATAATTTCTTAACTTCACTCTGGATCAGAGGTTCCAATTTGGGGTGCATTTTCCTTAAAGGTTGCTGATAAGGTTTGACGCTAGCTTTGATTGGGATAACATGTTGGATGATTCTCGTGTCATATGTCTTTAAATCTGCATAAGTCCAGGCGAACACATCTTTATATTGATTAAAAATACTGATGAACTTATCTCTTTCTATTGGTGAACAACATTTGCCAAGATTCACATATTTAGGATTTGTCTCAGTCCCTAAATTTATCAACTCGTACTGTAGAGATGAGTTGTGAGTCTTCACGTTTGTTGGTCTTCTGAACTTTTCATTTAAATCGAACATTCTTTCTAAGGTTCTGACTCCTTTAGGGATGAAATTATCATACTTCAGCTCGGCCTGATGTTCTTCATCATCTATAATTGCTCCTTTAAATACCTCGTCATTGGTTAAACATTCTATAATCTGTTGATCGTCGTCGAACACTCGTAAGTTGGTAATCATATCAGGGACCGAGGGCCTGAAAAGCAATTCAATGGAGCATCGATTATTAGTAGGCACAAGCCTAGCAGCTGATGTGGCTAACAAGTCAGCCGCTGCATTTTTAAGTCTTGGAATTGAAATAATATTAAATGTGTTAAAACATTTGAGTAGGTCCCATACCTCATTTTGATAAGCCTTTAAGTGAGGAGAAACACAATGTATTTGATTCTGGATCTGTTTAACAATTATTTCAGAATCTCCAAAAACTTTTAGATTACTTACCTTTAATTCGATTGCTTTCCTTAAACCCTGCACCAGCGCTTCATACTCAGCCGTGTTATTTGTAAATTCAAACTCTAATCTAAATGAAACAAAATGTTTATTATTCTTGGGGTCGATCAAGACACAGTCGTCCCCTGACCCTTCTAACGTCTTAGAGCCATCAAAAAACAATGTCCAGAAATCGCTAACTATTGCATGAGAATCTACTCCTACCGCTATTTCTACTATTTTACAGTCGATTTCATCAGCCTATTAGAATCGAAGGAGATCATGCTGGGTGTCTAACGTGTTGTTGGCTTCTTCTGCTTTGTAATTTCCTAGTTCCAACTCAATAAAATAATTTCCCAACACAGAATCCACTGGTTCATTCTTCTCCTCAAGTCGAGTAACGTTGTATTTCATGTGAGGCTCCCTCAAAATCTTAATTTGGTTTGGACTTCCTTTATATGGCAGCCACAAATGCGACCAATCCGAGGCAAAATATCCATTTAGTTTTGCTGACCAGTCTCTGCTAAGGACAAGCCCATAAGCGTCTGGTATATCGGCCAACACAATATCAATGACTTGGCACACTTTATCATTTGACGACAAGCGGACTAGGACATCTTCCATTTCACCAATTACCTTTACATCCATCCTGTCCAACTGAACAACCCTCCACGTGGATGGCTTAGGCTGCCCATTTATCTTTTTACAGACTGATATTGGCATGACGTTAACCGATGCCCCTGAGTCTACCAGGCAGTTATGTACGTTGTGATTAAAAATTTCAAAAGTGAGGAGGAAAGGTGGATGTTTGCTCTTAGACTTACCTCCAATACCGGTTTCTCCGATTTCTTCTTCTTCCTGAGGTCAATTTTCAGTGGGCAACCTCTCATCCGATGCTTCAAGTCCTTTCAATAGTCTTTCTTTTTGCTGCGGCACTTTACACATTTCAAATAGTGAAACGTTTGCCTTTACCTTCTTTATATCCTCCACGATTTCATAATCCATCTGCGGTTCAATGGGGTGCAGTTTATCGGCATTCATCTTATCTTCATTGGGCTTGGCCAACGCATCATTCTGCCTAGGATCTTGGCTGGTAATGGTGAATTCGGGAATTTTATCAGCTGTGGAATTATTTTGAAATTTCTTAACATTTTTCTGCAGTCTTTTAATCTTTGGGAGCATGAGACTGTTTTCTTTAGCTAGCCTTTGGCTCCTTGTTGTTACGTTGTTTTCCATGACGTCCTTGTAGCCCCAATTTTTTTCCTCTTCAGCAACAAATAATGAAACAGAATTCCACAGAACCATGGTTTCCTCTTCTTGTTCCTTCGTTGAAGTGGTACTCTCTTTTCTTTCTTCATCTCCATCTTCTATTAATTTAGAATCCAACAGCTGATTCATAACCAACGTCATCGAGTTTATCCATTGAGGGAAATTATTTTTCAAGTGTGGTTGTTGATGGAAAGTGCAAAAATTTTCCATGCGTACCTCTGTTAAATTCATAGATGCAGAATTGTGTGGAGGAGGTTGGGACTGATTGTTATCCTCTCTTTTCTTGTAATAGGGCTTGTAGAACTTTTGAGTTTCCTTCTCTTTTTCCAAATCTATGATTCTATTAGAAAGCTTCTACATCATTTTTTCCATACTTTCAAAATCTGGTGATTGCTCTTCCTTAGGCTTAGCAGACAACTAGGCTTTCCTTCCCACACCTTTCTCTCCTGACCGTTCGAGATAATCTTCGATACTTTCTCTTTCAGCCTCCACTATTTCCGCCTCTTCGTAGGTTTCCACCAAAGTAGGCTTGGCCTTTATTTTGGAAAGCATGGCCAACTCAGGGCCTAAAGCTGAAGTATAATATTCAAGCAGGACCTTGTCCGAAGGTCTATCAGCCTCAGAAAAATTCTTGAGGTACGCTGCAAATCTTTGAGTGAAACTGTGCACCTTCTCCTTTCTCTCTTTCTTCAAGGCACATAGCCCTTTCATCAGAGCTGCATGGGTCTTCTGGGTTGCATACTTACTTCTAAAAATCCTTTCGAAGGTATCCCAATCAGGGATAGAGTTCACAGGCAAACCAAAATACCTTGATGCTGCAGCTCCTTTAAGGGTGTGCGAGAAAAGTCTGCAAACTACATCTTCATACTCCCCAGCCCTTAACCCTTCTATTTCCATGTAAAAACTTTGTCGGTGGTCATCTACTAGTATCTTCTCACTTGGGTCGAATTTGGGCAACATCTTTTCAAAGGCTTGAGGTAAATCATGTAACGGAGGTGTCAGGTTTAAAGGTGATCTGGCTCTCCAGGCAGGTGGTGGATTCGATGGGTTGGGTGGTTGATTGGCATTTACGCCTGCCATGAGTCTGGGTGGAGAGTGAGGAGGTGATCAAATAGGAGTGTGATCAGGAGAACTGTGAGGAGTATCTAGGCCTTCTTGATTCAAAGGCAGTACAACTTCCTGTAAGGCTGTTTCTACAAGTTCTTCCCAATCCCCAACTAGCACTGAGTCTTCCAATATAGGACAATCTTTTCTTTTATATTCTCTCCTGGGAAATTCAAGGATGATCAACAATCCTCCAATATTCTTCACATATGCCCTGGTGTGTCTTCTCAGATTATTAACAACCTCGTTGTCAACAGAAAACAAATGTTCTCTACTCCTTTCTTCTGGAATTGGATTGTGAAGTCCATTGCTTTCAGAATTGTTACCGGTGGAATAATCTCGAGAAAATGGGTTTCCTCGACCAGCCATGCACTCGCGGCCCTCCTTCTAGCGCCAGAAACTGTTGAGGCCTGGAAATTCATAGGCAACAATAGCAAGGGATTCTACCCAGTCAACGTTCCCAATTAGCCCGTGACTATTTGGTATAGGGAATCCATCTGGTTTGCGGTCCGGCTACCGTAGGTCAAGTAACAAAAACAAAGGTTTTACCGGTTGCAACTGGGTCCACCATGTATGTTTTTGTATTTTTCGACTTAATGTATGACATGCACATGCCTAATTAACAATGCAGGGTGATAAAGATGCAAAGAGTAGTCACAATGTGATGCGCAGGTTCTTACCTCTCGTCTTAGAACTCACAAGCATCCAAATCACATATATGCAAGAAAAATAAATACTAACTAAAATGTCTCTAGACAGCTGGATATTAATTCATGAGTAATGCACCACTGTCCATGTGTTATGGCAAATCACAAATAGCTGTGATTTTAACCAAACATATAAACATGAATAAAAGTATACATGATAAGATAGCTCGTCAACAATTAAAACTCCCATTACTCATAGTGAAAAAACATCATAAAGATACTGAAGAACATTCAGACAAGAACATAGGTTCAGGAAGTTGGAACGCTCTTACAGCTAATGAGACACAGTTGAAAACGAAATAGTTCACATTCAACATTGCTCATTTAATCACATTGATACATTCCACATAGCACTTCCTCCAACAGGCAAAATTTGCAATCTCCGGTTGTAAAACGAAATAGTTCCTCTTACAAGCATCAGTTTACAATTTTTCCAGGGGAAAAAGCCCCTATCAGTTCTAACTTTCCAATATTTAAACTAAAACAGCCGATCGCTTGGGCTCCCCCAAATGTCTGACCTTTCTGTCCCTCAAAACATTTCATATTCCCATTTTACTTTCTGTACGCATTCATGATCTAATCAGTAACTAATAGATATTTTGGGTTTGTTCCTTTGTCGTTATTCATTTTGTCTTTAGCTTCGCTTGTCCTCCTTGCGATCCTGCTGGTTTCGGTTCGATCTTTGTCAAACTGCCCAGCTATGTTTTTGCGCCATGGTAATCTCAATAGTCCTTTGAGTTCTACCTGCAATTAATTACTGTGCATCATTCATTAGGATTTCATTCTAAAATAAAACGTCAAATTATATTAATCGAACGGCTACTCAACAAGAAATATCAAGTGCATAACTGTCATGAAGCTTAACAAAAGCTGGAACCACTATCTCGTTCATCTATGGGTTCGAGAGAAAATACCAATGATGGAAAACGAAAACTCATCGGTGGCTTAGACGCTAACATCGGCAAGGTAGGCACATTCACAGCCGCAACAGCGGATCTTAACAGGCGATGGGTATTGTGAAAACAGTTAAGCACATCGGAGTCGGAAGAGTTAAGACCAAGTGGTGGTGGGAAAAATTCCAATTGGAAGTCGAAAATACAATGAATTCAGGAGCTTAGTTGCTTTGGGAGCCGCAACGGCGGAAGAGAAAAGACCTCGGACATGTGACTAAAAGCTCGACATGCATCAGTGGTCGGAGTGCTTTATACTTTGGGTGCTTAACTGCTTCCGGAACCGCAACAGCGGAGAACAAAAATACAACATCCTTCGATCAAACATAATTTGATGCCCGATCTATGAAAAATATCAAGTGTTCAGAATAGCTTTAAATTTGGTGACAGTCAACAGCCTGTTTTACTTCCGAAATAGCGGTCTTTCGAAGAACAAATGATCTAAAAGACTAGCAAAACCAAAATCAAAATCTGCGACCCACAAATCTCCAAACAAGCAAGGACGAGAGTTCAACTTAAAAAATCATCCAAAATTAAGGCACGACCAAAAATTCATGGATCCAATTGATTCAACGCAGCATCAAAATCATAAAAGGGGGGGAGCCAAAATTTGAAAAAGTTGGGGAAGAACAGTTGCAGATGCAACAGGATGACAGGAAACTTCGATAGAAATAATAACCAGTGCTTCAACAACTGACATCAAACCCATTGACATACCGCCATCGACCATTCGCATGATCGACATCGATCGACGACCCCAAAGGTCAAATCATGCATTCATGACTACGAACAGAAGGAGCGCCAAAATCAAATCACCATTAACGCAAACTCCAGAGACTGCACTCGACCGTCACTTTCACCATTAATACATCCATCAACAGAAACATCACCCACTCCACCTATAAATGTCAGACCAGAAAAAGATCATTTACCGTATTTGGAAGAGATAGAACAATTCAGCAGTCAGAAAATTCAGAACCGAGAACCTGTAAGAAAAGTCGACAAAGAGACCGACGAAATGGCACCGAAACAAACCAAAGCTGCAGCTGCAAAAATAGAAGAACTGCAATCCGTCGAAACCCCATTGATGAGAAGACTAAGAAACATCAAGAACACCAAGGTACAAGAAACCTCATGGGCGAAAACTTGGGCCGAAATTAAGGAATGGGCCTATGTTGACAAGAAACCAACACAAGAAGCAGAGAACATAAACCATAGCTCCATTATGAACTACATGAACACATCATTCATGGCGAGTTTTGGAGGAATGAAAGAAATGACGGTAAAATTCATTATCAGTTGATACCACAATGGGAAATTTTACTTCGACAGGCCAATAGAAATCTCTGGTGAAATCATACACAAACTGACTGGTCTCTCAAACCAAGGTGACCCAACCCCTGTCGACATAAAAGAAGGACTGGTAGAATGATTCACAGGGACACCATCAGGAAAAAATTCAAAGGGGATAATGATCAGCCAGATACAAGCCTAGACACCACAAATCATGGCCAAAATCATAGCAACAGGGCTCACCCCTACAGGATGAGGGAGCGACCTGAAGCTAGACATGTTAGAAGCGGTAGACACAATAGCAGACATAGGAAAAGTGTACATATGAGCTCATTATGTCGCTGACATTCTCAAATCTATATTCTAGAAGTGTCACGAGTCGATTGGAATCATAAGGTTCCCATCTTTGATACTTTGGATAGTGATGTACCACTTGTGCCCAATCGGGGACAAATAGTTCCAAGAACCAACAAAATTCCACATGTGGAGGTTCAAGCTGTTTGTGCAGACTAGAACATTGAAAGAATTAGCAAATGGAAAAGTACTATTGGAAAACTGGTTCCAAAACTTAAAAATCCAGACAACCAGATGGAGGGTGCCTCAGAACATCCGAAGAATTCTACCGAAAATAGCACACATCCAACTAGAGCTATACCACACTGCAGTCAGCTAAATGGAGGGAGAAAAAGCAAAAGCAAAGCCTCTCGACTCTTACCCAACAGTCGAAGAGATATTCCGCGAGCTAGCTCGACAATCTGGTACAAAGTTATCAATAACAGCGAAGGATAAAGAAGTAAACCTAGCAATTGAAGAACCATTGACTGACCAGGAAAAGGAAGAGGACTATGAACTTCGACTACATATCAGCACCTTCGTGTCGGAAGAGACACCGACAGAGGACATCAACAAACTACAATTAATAATAATACCACCCATGACCCAAAGGGGAATTACACCGGCTAAGCAGCAGGTAACCAAACCAGCTGAGAAAAGTATCAGTCCAATTCACCAACAGGAGAGAGGAGAAGGACTACAGGAATACATTGAATTTGACAACCTAGAATACGCTATAACCAAAGACAAAATTAGAAAACTAGCAAGGGAAATAGCAGCCGCAAGAAAAAAGTCAACTCAGGCAAAAGGGAAGGGGAAGCACAAGCTTATCCTCTCAGAATCTGAAGATTAAGACGAACTAGTAGCTATGATCATCGACATCATAGAAGACATTGTAGTGAACAAAGTTCTGGTCGAGACGCAGTTCAGATGCTTTGTCGAGTCAAGAGCACAGCAAGGTCGATCGAAAAAGGTAAAAAGCAAAAACACTTGAACAGCTGAAAACATTGTGGATTTAGTTTCTACACCTCCACCCCCATATCCAACCCAGATTACACAGGAAGACAATCCACATATACCCACCATAATCCCAGTCAACATTTGCAAAAATGCTATGCCAAAAACCCTAAAAGAGAGGTTCGACCAAGATAGTGATTTCCAAGTGTACATCGAAAAATTGCCTGAACTACTCACCTATGTCCAGAGGATTACCACCAAATGTCCACTGATTGAAGCTAGTGGATCAAGGCAGCTCTTCCCCCAACAACCTGGATAAATACCCCAGAAACCAAGATCTATGGGAATTATCAAGTCGACATTCTTGAGGAACCCCGACAAGACATCTCAAGTTGTCGCAAGTCGCACCTCATCCTTTATCCCTTTTGACATCCCACGCCCTCCATTAGCCAATGAGCCAACAAGAGATGTGGAGGAAGAGAACCTGGAAGAAATCAACTAGGTGATTGACAACCTATTCTGTAATGGCCTAGAGGATTCACCACCACAAGTCGAGGACCCAACTGACAATATCCCCACTACACTAATTACACCCGACCATTAACCATCTCCACCACCACTTCCCAATCCAAAATCTGTACCAAACCCTGAACCATTTGTACCTGAACCCTTTTTACCAAATCCCCCAGATACACATCCAGTTACATATCTCACCCAAGAAAATCAACAAGAAGATCCACAAACCGTTGCATATCAGCAACCAAAAAACCAACCACAGGAGAATCCACCACTGGCAGATGCACAGGCACAACATCAGACATAACAACATAAACATAAGAGAAAAAGAGACAAAAAGAAGAAGGAACACCAAAAAGAATCACAGTCGATAATGGCCCACATTAGCCAACTTGGGTCGACCACTGCAGTCGACGCAACAAAGCTAAAAGACGAAGAGTTGGGACAACTCTTAGAAACTCTGGCCACTGAAGCAAAAACAAGAAGCCAAATCAGACGCAAGGATCTCAACGACATTGAAAATGAACAAGTCGAGTTCCTGTCAAAATGCAGGAACTTAGCCCAATTTATAATACCAGGGCCGATGGAAGTCGGAACCAACAAGCCACTAGAAAAATCATATCAACTATTTGAGAGTGTGGTGGTGACATTACAAGTACACATGCAGAATACAAAAGAAGATCAAAAAGAAGAGACATCCATATTGTTAATGCAATAGTACACAACATTCTCAGAAGCTTACAAAGTACTGCAAGACCACTTAGAAGAATATGTCATTACAAAAGAGGTACTCCGCGACTGGCCTACTTATTATGGACAAGTATTTCAGCAGACCTATCAGACTCGAGAATAGATTCAAGCATTGGAAAAGAGAAAAATCATTGAAGAAGCACTGAGAAATACAATTCAAGATCAAATCATACTAGAGACATCCAAGCTTCAGAGACTAGAGAGACAAGCACACCAGTGGGTGTAGCAAACACTCCCAAGCTTGGAGAAACTAGATACCATCTGCCCGCAGATGAAAAGACTACTGGAAATAGCAGAATAAAAATACCAAGTCATGGGACCCGACATGGAAAGAATAGCAGACCTTTCCATTCAAGAGTACATGTCGACTTTATCAAGCATCACAACACTAACCATTGACATCCAAAAAGTACTACAAAGTTGGATAGAATTTCAACATCAACTGGCCGTTATAGTAGAAGCAATCATTGAAGTATGCATACAGAAGCAACCAACCATCCGATTGCATAGCCCATGAAAACAAACAATAAAATAACTATCTCAGACAGTAAAATTTTTGAGTACCTCCCTTGTTTCTTCGGGACGAAGAAAGATTTTGTTCCTTGGGGAGATGTTGGAGGAGCTAGTCGGTGAGCCGACTAAGTCGAATAGCCGACTAATTAGAGATTAGGTCAGTCGCATAAGGTTGTGTCAATTGATCGAACTGACATGTAGTTATATGTAATTGTTTTGTAAATCATATATATTAGGCTATTGATCCAGATGAGAACTTGGTTCAGTTCTGTGTTTGTATGGACCCTCATGATATAATATAATTTGTTATTCTACATCTATGTTCTTATCTCTTGTCTGTTATGTCTGTATGATTCAATGTGTATTATTGGTAACCTTTTGCGATCGGTGAGATTACAATAGATTGGACATTTTTCCACTAAATGCACCTACACTAAACAAGATGAGAATGAAGATAAGGAAACTTTGAAGTTCAAAAAGGGTAAACCAGGAAACAAGAAAAAACCCTATGAGAAAAGGAAAATTGTGTACACCATAGAAGACAATGAAGATTCAGATGGAAGTGAAGTTGAAGAAACTGAAGTTTTATTTATGGGTCTAGATACTCAAGCCTCAAATAGTGACTCAGATATAGAAAAACAAGTAGACCTAAGAGCTGAAATTGTTAGAGCTCTTGAAGAACTTGAGAAATGTAGGAAAAAGAACAGACAGTCAAATATTATCATCAGTCAGTTGGAAGCTCAACTTCTAGATGCCAAAAAGGTTGAGGAGGACCTAAATCTACAACTGAAAAGAAGAATACAAGAGTCTGGAAAGCTTGCAGAAGAAATCATGCAATTCAAGAGAAAGCTTGACGAAGAATCTATCAATTCAAAGTTTAAGAATAGATCAAGGATTCTAGATGACATTTTGAGTAGCCAAAGACCATCAAGCGATAGGTCTAGTTTGGGGTTCATCAAAGAGAAGAAGCCAGAGAGTTTTCTTGTCACCAATCAAGAAGGAAGTAAGAAAAGCTATGTTGAAGTACTAAAGACTCCAGCTAAAAAGGAAGGAAGCAAGAAAGCAGGATTAATTTATCAGGATAAAAATAGAAATAATATAGCACCAAAGAAACCAAATAGATATCTACAGATCTTCTTAGGTCACTGGTATTCTTGTAATAATTTTGGTCATAAAGCATTAAATTGCAGAACTGAAAGAAAGGTTTCTAAATACAAGAAGAAGTCATCAAGTAATAAGTCAAAGGGAAATAAGAATCCTTTTACACTACTCCAAAAATATGACATAGAATGTTATAAGTGTAATAACCATGGACATATGGCAAGAGATTGTAAGCTGAAGACTCCTACAAGAAACATTGTTGCAATCAAATCTCAGAACACCAAACAAAAGAGATATTGGAGAGAAAAGGAAGAAAAGGAAACTTCCATGATTTCTTTATGTGCAACCGAAAGCCAAAACTTATGGCACTAGGACAGTGGTTGTTCAAAACATATGACTGGTGACCCAAGCAAATTCATAACACTAAAAGATAATAAGGGAAAAGTCACTTTTGGAGACAACCTGTCCTCCAAAATAATAGGCAAAGGAACAATTGTTGTCAACAACAAGATCAAAGCAGAAAATTTTCTACTAGTTGAAAACCTCAAGCGTAATCTTCTCAGTGTAAGTCAAACATGTGACCAAGGACACATTTGTATCTTTGACTCAGAAAAATGTGAAATCAAGAATAAGAAATCAGGAAAGGTCGTTGGCATTGCTATGAGAAATACAAATAATGTATACACCTTGGAAAATGAAAACCAATGCTACTTAAGTATGGTAGAAGAAAGTTGGTTATGGCATAGAAGGTTGGGACAAGGGACATTTAAGTTTTGACAATCTTGCCAAAATAAGCACGAAGGAAGCTGTAAGAGATCTACCAAAAATTGTAGTTCTTCTAAACTTTGTGTGTAAACATTGTCAACATGGGAAGAAAACCAGAACGAGTTTTAAAAAAAAAGAACATATGACCCCACACCCTCTAGAAATAATACACACAGACCTATGTGGACCAACCAGAACTAAAATCCTGGAAGGAGATCTCTATTTCATGTTGCTCATTGATGATTACACAAGGATGACCTGGGTGGCATTCTTCAAAGAAAAATCAGAAGCTTTTGAAAATTTTAAAATATTCAAAGCAATGGTTGAAAATGAGTCGGGTATGAAAATTAAGTGTCTTAGATCAGATAATGGGGGAGAATTTACCTCTAATGAATTCAATGAGTTCTGTGAAGGTCATGGAATTAAGAGGCAATTTTCAGCAGAATGGGGTTGTCGAAAGGAAAAACAGAACAGTCCAAGAAGCTACCAGAATTATGCTCAATGAAGCAAAACTATAATATTCATTTTGGAGAGAAGATGTATACACAACTATCTATATACTTAACAGAGGGCAAATCAAAGTGAATAAGGATAAGACCCCCTACGAATTGTTGTATGGAAGACCAGGCTCAGTCAAATATTTTTAAGTGTTTGGCATTAACTGTTACATCAAAAGAAACGAGGATGACCTTGGAAAGTTCGACTTCGGGACTAATGAAGGAATCTTTTTAGGATACTCATCCACCAAAAAGGAATATAGGTGTTACAATAAAAGGTTACATAAAATTGTAGAAAGTGCTGATGTGAAAGCAGATGATATAAAACCAAGGAAAGAGAAAAATCTTGACAGTATTGAAAATACATGTGATGATGAAATAAAATACTTGCAAAAGGACGAGAGCATTCATAATGAAGAAGAAGACAAAGAGAGGGAAGATACATAGGAAGATAATGAAGACTTCCCTAGACCTGACACTAAAACTCCTTATGGAAGGGTACAAAAGGATCATCTGGAGTCACAGATCATGGGTGATAAAAATGCTGGAGTCAAAACAAGAATACAACTACCATATGTGGAACAAGCCCTACTCTCAATAGTAGAACCGAATAAATTTACAGAATCCAACAAAAGTGATGAATGGGTCAAAGCCATGAATTAAGAACTAGATCAGATTGAGAAAAATGAGACATGGGAACTTGTCCCAAGACCTGAAGATAAGAACATTGTAGGAACCAAATGGATTTTTAAAAACAAGTTCAATCAATATGGATAAGTAATAAGGAACAAAGCAAGATTAGTTTGTAAGGGGTATTCCCAAGTGGAAGGTATGTATTTTGAAGAAACTTATGCTCCCATAGCTCGAATTGAAGCAATCAGAATGTTTTTACCACTGCCATGCCATAAAAACTTCAAAGTATATCAAATGGATGTCAAGTCTGCATTCTTGAATGGAAAACTAGAAGAAGAAGTGTATATTGAACAACCTGAAGGTTTTCTCTTGTCTAGAACCAAATATTATGTCTGTAAACTGAAAAAGGCACTCTATGGTCTCAAACAAGCTCCAAGAGCATGGTTTTCAAGACTCGATAGTTACTTGAAAAAACAAGGTTTTAAAAGAGTCACTAAAAGTAATCTTTACCTAAAAATCAATGATAAAAATATGATCATTGTTGTTGTCTATGTGGATGATGTCATTTTTTGAAGCAATCTTCAGATACTAAGTGTAGACTTTGCCTATGAAATGAAGAAAGAATTTGAAATGTCAATGTTGGGTGAAATGGCATTCTTTTTGGGATTGCAAGTCTACTAAATAGATGAAGAAATTTTTATCTCTCAAACTAAGTACATCAACGATATGTTGAAATTTTTTAAAATGGAAGATTCCAAACCTGTTGGTACTCCTATGGTCACTGGTTGCAAGTTAAGTGAGGATGATGAATCTCTAGAATTAGATCATACCGTGTTTAGATCCATGATTGGCAGTCTGCTATATGTGATAGCCACAAGACCAGATGTGATGCAAGTTGTTGGATTGGTGGCTAGATTCCAGTCAACTCCCAAAGAAACACATGTAATAGCAGTAAAAAGGATTTTTAAATATATAAAAAGTACCATGGAGTATGGTTTATGGTATACAAAAGGAAAAGACTTTACCGTGAAAGTGTTTACTGATGCATATTGGCAGGAAGTGTTGATGATCGAAAAAGTACTAGTGGAGCAGCATTCTTTCTGGGAAACTGTTTAGTATCATGGTCAAGTAAGAAACAATCCTCCATTTCACTCTCTACAACAGAAGTAGAATATATTGTTGCCGCATCATGCTACACTTAGGTTATTTGGATGAAACAAACCCTAGAAGATCTACTTGTAAAATATGAACATCCAATAGTGATCAACTGTAATAACACTAGTGCTATAAATATGTCTAAAAATCCTATCATGCATTCTAAGACAAAATATATACCAATCAAGTATCACTATCTAAGAGAATAGGTATCTCAAAAAGCTGTCAAATTAGAATACATTGACACAAAAGAACAGATTGTTGACATTTTCACCAAACCACTACCTAAGGAAGCCTTTGAGCGTCTTAGATAGAAGATGGGATTCATTCCTTTACAAAAGCACTAAAAGAAGGAAGCGCAATCTCAGGGGGAGCTGTCAGATAGAGAGGTCTCTTTGTCATTGGTGTCAAAGGGGGAGAATGATTAAATATTTTTTCCATCAATGCCAAAGGGGGAGATTGTTGAGTAAATTAGTTGTCATTGATGTCAAATCATTTATCGAAAGTCAAAGATATGGTGGCAGACTAAAGGTTGCAGGTATCCAGAAAAACAAAGGAATAAACCTGTTACAGGTTGCAGATTGCAGGGTGAATGACAAACGAATAACCCTATAGCAAGTTGAACAACTGAGATCGATCATCCAATGTTGTTGTTGAATGAACTAGCGCAGAGGTTAAACATGTACAAAGTGATAAATATTGGATGGCAGAGGTTAGTCCTGCCCTTGATCAAGCGGCTAAGGATAAGTTATACAAAAGATAAGCGGAAGGATGAAGTTCTGCAAGAATCAAGATCGAATGGCTTATATTAGTATAGCACTAGATCCGATGATTAAGGATTAATTCCAACAGTTAGGCATAAAATCCAAAGTTTCGTAAAAGGTCAAGATCGGACGGCTGAGGTTAGTTCCACTAAAAGAGATTGACGGGGTGGAAGAAAAAATGCAAAAAGGGAATTGTGGAAGTAACATTTAAATATTTTATGAACCCGCAATATGTAACCCATAATCCGAAAGATCAAAGGTCAGGAAAGACTCTGCAAGATATCGACGGTGCAGAAGAAATCTTGCAGAAAGAAGCTTGCGGAAAGGAGCTTGCTAAAATGAGCGTGTGGAAAGGAGCTTGCAAAAATTCAAGATACGATTTGAGGAAATGTTACATCCCGCAATATGGAGATTGATGGTCATGGAAGAGCCCACACGAGATCAACAGTGCAGAATTGTTGTTGCGAAAAAACGGTTACGAAAAGACAATTGCGGAAAGTAGAAAGTTGAAGTCTTGAAGAGTTGAGTTCCCGCATTCCACAATCTGCATCTTACCTCAAATCAATAGACAAGAAAATTCTCGATGAAGATCAATGGTGGGGAATCGTTGATAAGGAAACTGTGGTGCGGAAATATGATTTCGAAGGAGAAATATGTATGTTAGATCAATAGACTAGAGAGACTCAAAATTAGATCAACGGTGGGGAATTGTTGATGAGGAAACCATGGTGAGGAAATATGACTTTGAGGAAGAAATCCATGTGTTATATTGACGGTCCGAAGAGACTTAGAAATAGGATCAACTGCTCTGATTAAAGCTGGAAGATGATCTTACGGAAAGAACATGGATATTGCAAAAGCACCAGAAAATGATAAACAAGGCTGCGGAAATGAATTCTGAGTTGTGGGAAGAAAAAAACGATGATTTTGTTGAAAGTTATCAATGAAATGATGTGATTGTTGAATAGCTAAAATGATGAATAGTTGTGTCTGTAAGTAAACAGTCATGATCCAAAACGAAGGAGCGCAGCTATGAAGAGACGCATTGATAGGAAATAGGTAAAGAGTATTTATTGTATGAATGTGTAAAATATTAAGGTTCCTCTGTTAGGAAGATTGATAGATTCCAAAGTGAATAGTTTACGATTGTTCCAAAAGACTGAGAAAATCATATTAGGGTGGCACGGTGGTACTAGGGCAGGCCACAGGTCTGCAGGGGGTTGAAGCCTCCTTCCAGTCGTAGCTGGAGAACGGGGTGTTGTAGCATCCTTGTATGTTGAAGCAAGCATAAAACCTTTGGGGTGTTGTAGTATCCTAGTCTGTAGTTGTAGGAAAAACCTAGGGTGTGTTTTGCATCCTTTCTGCAGTAGCAGATAAACAATTTTGTAAAATTCATCTTATTAATCAGTTTGTGTTGGTGGTTTTCTTTTTAAGGTTTCCACGATAAAAAATGTGTTTTAATTGTTGATAATTGTGTGTTTTATTTATTAAAAGTCAATACTGATTCACCCCCCCCTCTCAGTATTGTGGGATAAACCAACAAAAATGAGAATATATCCTTCCTATATATAGGAGATAAAAGTGTACGATAACAACTAATAAACCAAAGCCTACATAGATAATATGTAATGCACCACAATATAGGGGGTAATGTGCCACACTATATGGTGCAATGTGTCATCATTAAGGACTTAACATGCCACACCCCTTCAAAAAGTGTTGTCCTCAATGCTGAAGTAGTTCTAGATGTTGATGTATAAAGGAATCATCTTCCCATGTTGAATCTTCTGTGGGTAAGTTCTTCTATTTAATGAGATACTCTGAAATTGATTGATTTCAAAGCTGTCTAGTTCGTATTTCAGTAATTTATTCAGGCTCCAAGAATATTTTTCCTTCCTCATCAAGTTCTAGTAACATCGTTTGAACTGGTAGCTTATCACCTATAACCTTCTTTAAACGGGAAAACTGGAAAACTGGATGGACTCATGAAGAGGCAGGTAGTTCCAATTTGTAGACCATACTACCAATCTTTTGTAACACCTTGTAGGGACCGTAGTATCTAAGCGATAATTTAATATCCTTCTTGGTGTTCTTTAGGGACATCTATTTATATGGTTGTAGTCTTAAAAACACCGAATCCCCAACATTAAAGCTCTGTTCACTACATTGTTGATTTGCTTGTTGTTTCATTCGATTTTGTGCTAGATTCAGGTTGTATTTTAAGATTTGAAGAACTTGTTGTTGATGCTCCATGTGGTCTTCCACTACTTGAACCTTAGAGTCTCTTAGTGAAGATGTGATGGATGGTGGATGGTATCCATACAGTGCCATAAATGGGCTCATTTTTGGTGATGTATGGAAGGAATTATTATATCACCATTCTGCCAAGGGTAACCACTCGACCCATTCAGTTTGTTTATCAGCTGCAAAACATCGAATATACCCTTCCAAACATTTGTTTACTATCTCTGTGTGTCCATCAGATTGAGGGTGATGAGTTATGAGCCAGTTGAGTATCCAAACAAGAAAATAATTTGGTCCAAAATTTTCCAGTGAAAATGGGATCCCTGTCACTTACTATAATATTTGGAGTACCATGTAGTTTTTGTACTGTCTCCATAAAATAATTTGTGATCATGCTTGCTTTGAAGGGGTGAGATAGTGCATAGAAGTGTGCATATATAGTAATTCTATCAACAACCACCATGATGACACTCTTTCCTTCAGACTTTGGTAAAACTGTGATAAAATCCATTGAGACCTATGTCCACCTTTGGCTTGGAATGGAAAGTGGTTGTAGGAGACTGGGAATCTTAATTGTTTCCACTTTATTTTGTTGGAAAACCAAGCATTATGCCACAAATTTTTGAACATCAGTTTTAAGACCATCCCCAAAAAAATATTTCTTTACCCTGTGGTATGTTTTTAAGAAACCTAAGTGCCCTCTTATCAGTGAAGAGTGGAATTCAGAAAGTACCTTTTCCTTGAGCTGGGAACTCTTACCAAGATATAAGTGATCCTTGTACCATAACAAGTCATCTTTCCACCTAAGTGTATTAGAGGCACTGGTAACCTGCTGCAACTTTTGAATAAATGTCCATATTTTTTCATCATTTTTTCCATTCGTCCATAGCTTCTGCTATCCAATCTGATTGGATAATCGAAATAGCATAGAGAAATGCTTCAAAATTCTCATATTTCCTGGATAGTGCATATGCAATAACATTTTGCTTCCCCTTTTTGTAGATGATTTCAAAGTCATATCCCAATATCTTTGTTACCCATTTTTGTTGCTCTTCTGAAGATAGCCTTTGTTCCAATAAGTATTTAAGGCTATCATGGTCAGTTTTAACCTTGAAATGTCTCCCTATAAGGTAGGGGCACCATTTCTTCAAGGCATGTAGTATTGCCAACATTTCCTTCTCATAAATAGGCTTTTTAATGTTATTTCCCTTGATTGGATGGCTTGTGAAGGCAATAGGGTGTCTTTCTTTTGTTAGTACAGCTCCAATTCCATTTCCTGAAGCATCACATTCCACAATAAAGGTTTTTGTGAAGTCTGGTGTTGTCAAAACAAGAGCTTTACACATTGCCTCATTGAGTTGTTGAAAGGCTTGAGTTGCCTCTAGAGTCCAAGAAAATGCATCTTTCTTCAATAACGATGTTAGAGGAGCTGCTATTCTTCCATAGTTTCGAACAAACTTGTGGTAGTACCCTATCATACCTAAGAATCCTCAAATATTCTTTAGGGTTTTGGGAATTAGCCAGTCCATCATAGATTTAATTTTTTTAGGGTCTACCTTAGCACCTTCTTGAGATACAATATGACCCAAATACTCTACCTCCTTTATCCCAAAGAAACATTTTGAGGGTTTTTCATATAGTTATTTCTCCTTTAGCATTTGTAGTACCTTGTCAACATGTTGAACATGTTCTTCCCAAGACTTGCTATAGATTAGTATATCAATAAAGAATACCAACACAAATTTTCTAAGGAAAGGCTTGAAAATAGAATTCATCAAACCTTGAAACATGGAAGCTACATTTGTTAGACCAAATGGCATGACCAAAAATTCATAGTG
This sequence comes from Pseudotsuga menziesii, assembly GCA_001517045.1. NCBI lineage: Eukaryota > Viridiplantae > Streptophyta > Pinopsida > Pinales > Pinaceae > Pseudotsuga > Pseudotsuga menziesii. Next base: position 344,105 of record LPNX010170788.1, read on the forward strand.
ACCTTCATGAGTTCTAGATGTTGTTTTGGGGATTTCTTCATCCTTCATTCGAATCTGATGATGCCCGGAACGAAGATCCAACTTTGTGAAGAAAACTACTCCATGTAATTCGTCTAACAATTAATCAATGAAGGGAATGGGAAACTTATATTTAATGGTGATATTTTTGAGCTCTCTATAATTAGGACACATACACCATGATCCATCTGGCTTGCATACCATTACCACTGGTGCAGAGTAAGAACTTGGCTAGGCCTAATTATGTCAGCCTCTAACATTTCATCCACCATACACTCAATTTCACTCTTTTGGCTATAGGGATGTCGGTAAGGTCTGATGTTAGGAGGAACAATGTTTGTAATTAAGTGCATAGCATGATCAAAGTCACAAATAGGTGAAATACCTTTGAGAATATCTTCAAATACCTTGGAATGCTTATTAATGACCCGTTGGAGACCTGGGGAGATAAGGAATTTTGAGGTTTGAACATCTAATGAGCATAATTGTGTAACTATACCTTGATGTCCCTTTTTTAACAACTGTGTCATACCATTAGAGCTTATCACCTTGCTTGGTTTTCCTATTGTACCATTTAACTCATATTCTTTACCTTCCCATGAAAATTTCATGAAAAGTTTTTGAAAATTAAAAGCCATTGTTCCCAATGATTGTAACCACTGGGCACCCAAGATAACATTAGCACCACCCATTGGGATAGAAATCATTGAACTATTCAATACATATTCCCCCATAGCTAGATTGATATTATGGCATTTCCCTGAGCAATTTATACTTCCTCCATCTGCAATCATTACTTGAAATTCTAGTGTTGGATAAACAAAGCAATTAAGAAATTTGGCTAATTTACAATGAATGAAATTATGAGTACTACCAGAATCAATCAACATTGTTACCTCCTTCTTTTTTATGCATCCTTGTATCTTGAGAGTTTGAGGAGTGCAAATTCCAGCCAATGCATGACAAGATATGGTGGGAGTAATTTCTTCTGAAGTAGCCTCTGTTGGTTTATCCCACAATACTGAGAGGGGGGGTGAATCAGTATTGACTCTTTTTCAATTAAAACACACAATAATCAACAATTAAGACACATATTTTATCTTGGAAACCTCAAACAAAAAACCACAAACACAAACTCATTAATAAGATGAATTTTACAAAATTGTTTATCTGCTACTACAGAAAGGATGCAAAGCACACCCTAGGTTTTTCCTACAACTATAGACTAGGATGCTACAACACCCTTATGGTTTTATTCCTGTTACAACAGACAAGGATGCTACGACACCCCGTTCTCCAGCTACAACTGGAAGGAGTCTTCGACCCCTGCAGACCTATGGCCTTCCCTAGCACCACCCTGCCACCCTTATCTAATTTTCTCAGACTTTTGGAATAGATATAAATTATTCACTTTGGACTCTCTCAAACTTACTGACAGAGGCAATTAATTCTTTACATATTTAGTCATTTAAATACCCTATACTTACTTTGTATCAACACAACTCTTCATTGTTGCGCTCTTTTTTTTTGGAGCATGACTGTTTATTTATAGACACACTCAATCATCATCCAACCGCTCAATTGTCGCATCTTCTTCAACAATGGAAACATTTCGTTCTTCCCACGACTCAGAATTCATTTCCACAGCCCTTTTATCATCGTTTGGTGTTTCCACATTCTCCAGATACAATCCGGACCGTTGATATTATATTCAAATCTCTTCAAACCCTTAATCTACTCTACATATTTCTTCTTGAAATCATATTTCCCCAACACGGTTTCCTCATCAACAAATCCCCACAGTTGATCATCGTCGGGGATTTTCCTGACCATTGAACTTCTATTTTGTGGGATGCGGGATGTCGATGTCCATTTTTGTCTTTCTGCAAACTCCTTTCCGCATGCTCCTTTTTGCAAGATTATTTTCGCAAGTTCCTTTTTGCATCGTCGATCTGTTTTAGCATAACTAATCTCAGTCGTCCAATATTTCTAGATTACGAGATGCGGGATGTGGGATGTGGGATGCCCGACCAACTTTCCAAAGTTGCCTCCCCGTAACTTTATTTCCCCATGTTCCTTTCTGTGCTGTTGATCTACTTTAGTAGAACTAATCTCAGCCATCCGATCTTTCCAGATTACAGGATGCGGGATGCAGGATGCTTGACCAACTTTCCAAAGTTTCCTCCCTGCAACTTTTCCTCCACACTCTTTCCAACCGTCGGATCTTTGCAGCATTCTGTACGACTGTCGATTTACTTTTGGCATTGATCTCACAGATCTTTCCTGGACTGTCAGATCTTCGTCTGCGGACTCAATCCCCACTGTCTGTTTTGATATTATGTAGATTATACAAAAACCGATCCTCATTCAATTTGCTATATGGTTATTCGTTTGTCATTCCTTTGTTATTCTGGATACCTGCAACCTTCAGTCTACCACCATCTCCACTAATTATTCCTTTGTCATTTGTGAACACTTTTGACATCAATGAAAACTATATGCTCAACAATCTCCCCCTTTGGCATTGATGGCAACCTCTAAACATTCTCCCCCTTTGAAAACAATGACAAAGGAACTTTTCTGTCTGACAACTCCCCCTATCAGCATTTCTCCCCCTGAGATTGAGTTATCTCCTCTTAGTACTTTTGTAACAGAATTACTCCCATTTTCTGTCTAAGATGCTCAAAGGCTTCCTTAGGTAGCGGTTTGGTGAAAATGTCAGCAATCTGTTCTTTTGTGTCAATGTATTCTAATTTGACAATTTTTTGAGATACTTGTTCTCTTAGATAGTGAAATTTGATTGGTATATGCTTTGTCTTAGAATGCATGATAGAAATTTTAGACATATTTATAGCACTAATGTTATCACATTTAATCACTGTTGGATGCTCATATTTTACAAGTAGATCTTCTAGGGTTTGTCTCATCCAAATAACGTGAGTGCAACATGAGGCGGCAACAATATATTCTACTTCTGCAATAGAGAATGAAATAGAAGATTGTTTTATACTTGACCATGATACTAAACAATTTCCTAGAAAAAATGCTGCTCCACTAGTACTTTTTTTTATCGTCAACACTTCCTGCCCAATCTGCATCAGTAAATTCCTTTAGGGTAAAGTCTTGTCCTTTCGGATACCATAAACCGTACTCCATAGTTCCTTTTAGATATTTGAAAATCCTTTTTACTGTGGTTACATGTGTTTCCATGGGAGCTGACTGGAATCTAGCTACCAATCCAACAGCTTGCATCACATATGGTCTTGTGGCTATTACATATAACAGACTGCCTGCCATGGATATAAACATGGTATGATCTACTTCCCTAGATTCATCATCCTTACTTAACTTGCAATTGGTGACCATTGGAGTACCCACAGGTTTGGAATCTTCCATTTTAAACTTTTTCAACATATCTTTGATGTACTTAGTTTGAGAGATGAAAATTCCTTCGTTTGTTTGGTAAACTTGCAATCTTAGAAAGAAATTTAATTCCCCCAACATTGACATTTCGAATTCTTTCTTAATTTCAGAGGCAAAATATACTCTTAGGATTTGAATATTGCTTCCAAATATGATATCGTCCACATAGACAACAACAATTATCATGTTTTTATCTTCGATCTTTAGGTAAAGATTACTTTTAGTAGCTCCTCTTTTAAAACCTTGTTGTTTTAAGTAGCTATCTAGTATTGAAAACCATGCTTTTGGAGCTTGTTTGAGACCATAGAGAGCCTCTTTCAGTTTACAGACATAGTCATTGTTCTCTGGCAAGAGAAACCCTTCAAGTTGTTCAATATATACTTCTTCTTCTAGTTTTCTATTTAGGAATGCAAACTTGACATCCATTTGATATACTTTGAAGTTTTTATGGCATGACAGCGCTAAAAACATTTTGATTGCTTCAAGTCGAGCTATAGGAGCATAAGTTTCTTCAAAATCAATACCTTCCACTTGGGCATTCCCCTTACAAACCAATCTTGCTTTGTTCCTTATTACTTGTCCATCTTGATTGACCTTGTTTTTAAAAATCCATTTGGTTCATACAATGTTCTTATCTTTAGGTATTGGGACAAGTTCCCAGGTCTCATTTTTTTCAATCTGGTCTAGTTCTGTATTCATGGATTTGACCCTTTCATCACTTTTGCTGGCTTCTGTAAAGTTCTTATGTTCTACTATTGAGAGTAGGTCTTGTTCAACACCTGGTATTTGTCTTCTTGTTTTAACTCCAACATTTTTATCACCCATAATCTGTGATTCTGGATTATCCTTTTATATCCTTCTAGATGGAGTTTTAGTGTTAGGTCTAGGGAAGTCTTCTTCATCTTCCTATGTGTCTTCCTCCTCTTTGTCTTTTGCTTCATTATGAATTCTCTTGTCCTTTTGCAATTCTTCTATCTTGTCATCACATGTATTAATATTGTCAGCATCTTCCTCTTTCCTTGGTTTTACATCATCTACGTTTACATCAGCACTTTTTACAATTTTATGTAACCTTTTATTGAAACATCTATATGCCTTTTTGGTGGATGAATATCCTAGAAATATCCCTTCATCAATCCTAGAGTCAAACTTTTCAAGGTCATCCTCGTTTCTTTTGATGTAACAACTACTGCCAAACACTTTAAAATATTTGACTGAGGCTGGTCTTCCATACCATAATTCATAGGGGGTAATATCCTTTTTCACTCTGAGTTTCCCTCTGTTAAGTATGTAAACAGTTGTGTATACAACTTCTCTCCAAAAATAATTTGACAGTTTTTCTTCATTAAGCATTGTTCTAGCAGCTTCTTGGAATGCTCCATTTTTCATTTCAACGATGCCATTTTGTTGAGGAGTTTTTGCAGCTAAAAATTATCTTTTTATTCCATGACTCTCACAGAACTCATTGAATTCATTTGAAGTAAATTCTCCCCCATTATCTGATCTAAGACATTTGATTTTAATACCTGATTGATTTTCAGCCATTGCCTTGAAGATTTTAAATTTTTCAAAAGCTTCTGATTTTTCTTTGAGGAATGCCACCCAGGTCTTCCTTGTGTAATCATCTATGAGCAACATGAAATAGTGATCTCCTTGCATAATTTTAGTTCTGGTTGGTCCATAAAGATCTGTGTGTATTATTTCCATAGGGTGTGAGGTCATATGTTCTTTTATTTTAAAGTTGACTCTGGTTTGCTTCCCATGTTGACAATGTTTACATACATAGTTTAGAGGAACTACAATTTTTGGTAGATCTCTTACAGCTTCCTTTGTGCTTATTTTGGAAATATTTCCAAAACTTAAATGTCCCAACCTTTGTGTCATAACCAACTTTCATCTACCATACCTAAGTAGCTTTGGTTTTCATTTTCCAAGATGTATACATTGTTTTCATTTCTCATAACAATACCAACGACCTTTCCTGATTTCTTATTCTTGATTTCACATTTTTCCAAGTCAAAGAGACAATGTGTCCTTGGTCACATGTTTGACTTCCATTGAGAATATTTGGCTTGAGGTTTTCAACTAGCAAAACATTTTCTTCGTTGATCTTGCTGTTGACAACAATTGTTCCTTTGCTGATTATTTTGGAAGACAAACTGTCTGCAAAAGTGACTTTTCCTTATTATCCTTTAGTGTTATGAATTTGCTTGAGTCACCGGTCATATGTTTTGAACAACCACTATCTAAGTGCCATAAGTTTTGGCTTTTTGTTGCACACAAACCAATCATGGAACTTTCCATTTCTTCCTTCTCTTCCCAATTCTTCTTTTGTTTGGTGTTTTGAGGTTTGATTGCAACAGTATTCCTTGTATGTGTCTTTAGTTTACAATATCTTTCCATATGTCCATAGTTATTACATTTATAACATTCTATGTCATATTTTTGAAGTAATGTAAAAAGATTCGTATTTCCTTTCGACTCATTACTTGATGTCTTCTTCTTGAATTCAGAAACCTTTCTTTCAGTTTTGCAATCTAAGGTTTTGTGACCAAAATTATTACAAGTAAAGCAGTGACCTAAAAATATTTGTAGATATCTATTTGGTTTCTTGGGTGCTAGATTATTTCTATTTTTATCTTGATAGATTAAGCCAGCTTTCTTGCTTCTTTTATTTTTAGCTGGAGTCTTTATTACTTCAACATAGCTTTTCTTACTTCCTTCTTGATTTGTGACAGGAAAACTCTCTGGCTTCTTTTCTTTAATGAACCCCAAACCAGACCTATCACCTGATGGTCTTTGGATACTCATAATGTCATCTATAATCCTTGAGCTATTCTCAAACTTTGATTTGATAGATCCTTCATCAAGATTTCTCTTGAATTGCATGATTTCTTCTGCAAGCTTTTCAGACTCCTGTATTCTTCTTTTTAGCTGTAGGTTTAGTTCCTCCTCAACCTTTTTGGCATCTAGGAGTTGTGCTTCCAACTGATTGATGAGAATATTTAATTGTCTGTTCTTTTTCCTAAATTTCTCAAGTTATTCAAGGGCACTAACAAGTTCATCTCTTAGGTCTACTTCTCCTTCCATATCTGAGTCACTATTTGAGGCTTCGGTATCTAGTCCCATGAATAAAACTTCAGTTTCTTCAACTTCACTTCCATCTGAATATTCATTGTCTTCCATGGTGTAAACAATTTTATTTTTTCCATGGTGTTTTTTCTTATTTCCTAATTTACCCATTTTGAACTTCGAAGTTTCCTTTTCTTCATTCTCATCTTGTTTAGTGTAGGTGCATTTAGAGGAAAAATGTCCAATCCTTCCACAATTAAAACTTCCCTTTGAATTTCCCAGTTCCTCTCTCAAGTTTATTAATGAAAAAGGATTCCTCATCATTTGGGTTTTCTGATTGATTTTTTAAGGAGGCTTTAAAAGCTGCTTCTTTTCTTAAAGATCCATTTTGTCTTGTTCTAATCTCATAAACAGTGAGGATTCTATGTAGCTCATCTATTGTTACCTTTTTAGGATCATCTCGTTCTTCTAAGGTGGATACTTTTGGATCATATCTCATTGGCAATGTTCTTAGTACCTTGCTTACCACTTCCTTCTCTTTTAATTTTCCTCTAAGGCCTCTTATCGCATTAACAACTTTATCTACATGAAGAAGGTATTCACCAATATCCTCTTCTTCTTTCATTTTAAGACTTTCAAATTGACCTTTATATGTTTGGATTTTATATTCTTTGACCTTAAATTCTCCTTCATAGACAATTTTCAACTTGTCCCGTGCTTGTTTGGCAGATGTGCATTGCATCACTTTAGTGAATACTGAGTTTGTTAAACCACTTAAGATTGCATTTAACGCGTTGGCATTACCTTCATATTCACCTAGTTCAACTGTGTCTATAGGGTATTGGTTTCCTATTTTATGATCTTGTTGGGTTGTTTCCCAAACCTTACATCCTAGGGACATCAGATGACACCTCATCCTTACACTCCAGTAAGCATAATTTTCTCCGGTAAATAGTGGAGTTTTGTTAGTGGCCAAACCTTATTGTTGATCCATTGTGATTTTTGGATGGGATCTTCCTTCCAATGGTTAAACTGTTGTGAAGGAACCTGCTCTGATACTAATTGTTGGTTTATCCCACAATACTGAGAGGGGGGGTGAATCAGTATTGACCCTTTTTCAGTTAAATGCACAATAATCAACAATTAAGACACATATTTTATCGTGGAAACCTCAAAAAGAAAACCACCAACACAAAATCATTAATAAGATGAATTTTACAAAATTGTTTATCTCTTACTACATAAAGGATGAAAATCACACCCTAGGTTTTTCCTACAACTACATACTAGGATGCTACAACACCCTTATGGTTTTCTACATGCTACAACAGATAAGGATGCTACGACACCCCATTCTCCAGCTACGACTAGAAGGAGGCTTCAACCCCCTGCAGACTTGTGGCCTTCCCTAGCACCACCCTGCCACCCTAATCTAATTTTCTCATACTTTTGGAATAGCTGTAAACTATTCACTTTGGACTTTATCAAACTTACTGACAGAGACAATTAATTCTTTACATATTCATTCATTTAAATACCCTATACTTACTTTGTATCAATGCAACTCTTCATTGTTGCGCTCTTTCATTTTGGATCACGACTGTTTATTTACAGACACACCCAATCATCATCCAATCACTCAATTGTCGCATCTTCTTCAACAATGGAAACGTTTCGTTCTTCCCACGGCTCAGAATTCGTTTCCGCAACCCTGTTTATCGTAGTCTGGTGTTTCCGCACTCTCCTTCTCCAGATACAATCCAGACCATTGATCTACTCTACATATTTCTTCTTGAAATCGTATTTCCCCAACACGGTTTCCTCATCAATGAATCCCCACCGTTGATCTTCATCGAGCATTGTCCTGATCGTTGATCTTCTATTTTGCGGGATGCGGGATGTCGACTGTCCATTTTTTTCTTTCATCAAAATCCTTTCTGCATGCTCCTTTCCACAAGATTCTTTCCGCAAGTTCCTTTCCACACCATCGATCTACTTTAGCAAAACTAATCTCATCCATCTGATCTTTCCAAATTACAGGATGCAAGATGTGGGATGCCCGACCAACTTTCCAAAGTTGCATCCCCGCAACTTTCTTTCCGCACCGTCAATTTTCTTTAGCAGAACTAATCTCAGTCGTCTAATATTTCTAGATTATGGGATGCGAGATGCAGGATGCTTGACCAACTTTCCAAAGTTGCCTCCCCACAAATTTTCCTCCTCACTCTTTCCAACCGTCGAATCTTTGCGGCCTTCTCTATGACCATCGATTTAATTTTTGGTGCGGATCTCACGGATCTTTCCTGGACCGTTAGATCTTCGTCTGCAGACTCAATCCCCACCATCCGTTTTGATCTTTTGTGGATTATACAAAAACCGATCCTCATTCAACTTGCTATAGGGTTATTCATTTGTCATTCCTTTGTTATTCTGGATACCTACAACCTTCAATCTTCCACCATCTCCACTAGTTATTCCTTTGTCAATTGTGAACACTTTTGACATCAATGACAATTATATGCTCAACAACCTCTTCCATTTCTTCTGAAGTCGCCTCTTCTTGAGATGCAACCTCTTCTTTTGGTTCTTCCTCTTCATAATCTATGTAGAATAATTTCTTCTCATTACACTTATGTCCCTTACTATATTTGTTGTCACAATTAAACATAATCCTTTTTGTCTTCTTTCATCTATTTGTTGGGGTGTCAACCTTTATGGTGGTTTAGAAGAAGGAACACTATTTTCTCTGTATGTGTTGGAGAAGGCCTTTCTAGTAGTCATTGCCATATTTTTATTTTCAAGCTTCCTTTCCATCATGAAATCCTTCTCTAGCGATGATGGTTCAAAGAGACGCACCTCATGTTGAATGTTATCTTTCAAGGTTCCAATAAAGAGATATAACAAATTATCTTCTGAAATATTCTTCACTCTGAGACTTAGCTGTTGAAATTGCTTGATGTGATCTGTAACTGAACCTTTTTGCTTGATATTTACCAACTGACTAAAGAAGGTGTTGCTATTTATATCCGCATAATGTGGAATCAATTCTTCGGTGAATATAGACCAAGAGCTAATAGACTCCTTTTTACGGTCACAAATCCATTGGTACCATACAAATTGATATGATTCTAAATACAAGGATGCAATAGTTACCTTTTTCATAGTGGGCACCTGGTGTAGATTAAAGAATTGCTCCATTTGAAAAATCCACGTGATTGGATCCTTGCCATCAAACTTTTGCATGTCAATCTTGGGGATAAAGTAGTTTCTTGGACCTTAATTGAACCCATGATGTTGTAGTGAATCATCAATTTTTTAGGACTCCAACTTCCTACTCTCCGATTGCTTTTCAATTTTCTCCAGACGTGACTGGAATAAGTCATCTTTTTCCTCCTTATCCTCTTCTTGAGTAGATAATTGAGGAATAAAGTTATGTTTGATATCCTTGATAAAATCCTTCAATTCTTGAAGATCTTATTTACTAGCCATCCCTCTGCTATCTTCTTTACTAGCCATCCCTTTGAGATCCTCTTTAGTAGCCACCTTCTTTTCCAATTTAGTAAAGTCATCAATTTTCACATTTCCTTTAATCATATCTTCCAACTTGGACACTCTAAAAGAAATGTCTTCCATTTCCTCGTATGTCGGGGATGAATCCTCTAGGGTTTTGAGTGGAGTGTGATTCTTTCCACTTCCTTTTGGTGGAATTTTTAACAATATCACCCCCTACAATTTACCACAAGTCTATCCTTCTACTAAAATCTATTGAAATGCAAAATGGCATACCTTTTTCAAACCCTGATTGGGAGATTGTTTAAGGGTCGACTTGTAACTGAGGCAAAATTTAAATTGTGACTTATTCGAGTCACAAACTTTGTCCTATAGTACCTTGATATTTCCTCTTTCCAATTCCATAGGTATGACCTAATTTGGATGAGCCAACAAAAATTTATTGTAAATACACCAAAGCTTCTTATTTTTGGCCTATCCAAAAGAGTGAACTTGTATTGCATGCCACGTGGCCATTATTTTGTTTATGTATCTGAAACTTCTACGATGGATACCCTAGTTTGTATTCTTTAATATTAAATTGGTTTCACTCCATTTGGATCTTGTATTCCTAATATATGACCTTTTTCCCAAGAACACCTATTTTAGACTTGTTGTAGGACTAGTAAAAAACCCTAGATTCCTCCGCAATTATGTTTCCAAACTCTAATGGATCAGGATCTAAATTTTTTATTGGAGATATATTGGCTTGCTTTGGAAGTGGATTTTTAACCTAGATCTCTGAGTCCTTGTAGAAACAAAGTTGTAGTGAAAGTTCCAAGATGACTTGTTTTGTAGAAGCCAGTCCCAAGGAAAGAGCTATGATACCAAACCTTATGCAACCAAATTCCAGCTATAGTGTAAAAAGAGCAGAAATAGACAATAACAGAGTAATACAAGCCTAAAAGATGAATAACAGAGATAAATGTAAATCCTCTTTGAGGGAGGAACCTCCTTACACACTGTACAAGACAAGATAATATGATATCATGGTAAAATGAGAAGATCTCCTTCCTATATATAGGATATAAAAGTGTACAATAAAAACCAATAAACCCACTAATAGACCCAAGGCTACGTACATAATATGTAATGCACCACAATATAGGGGGTAATGTGCCACACTATATGGTGTAGTGTGCCATCATTAAGGGCTTAACATATCTCAAGTGTAATAAGAATCTTTTTGAATTTTTGAAGTATATGGTCGATCCCTATGTATCCTCTTGACTCACACTTTCAGGTGATCTTGTGAATGAGAAACATGGATCTCAAGTGTAATAAGCATGTTTTGAAATTTTGAAGCATATTTTTGAGCCACGATTATCCTCTTCACTTGCACTTTCAAGTAGTCCTGTGAAAGAGAAAGTGGATCTCAAGCATAAATGCTTGTCATTTTTAGAATTTCGAAATATATTTAGAATTTTGCATTGATTTTCAAATCATCAATATGGAACATTAAATTCGACTTGAAAAAAAAAACATTATGCAATTGTAAAATCAAAGTTGAATCATAAACCTACATTTATACATCATTTTGGGAGGCTTATTAGAAACAGGAAAAACATTGAACATTCAAACATTTTCCATTTCAAATTAGTGATAGTTGATGCAAATTGAACACATCTTATGTTTGAAGCCAACCTCTTGAACCCTTGCTAAAAAATTGAAAACTTATTTTTCAAATTTGTAAAAGTGATTATATTTTGCAATTCGGATGTTTGAAGGATCTCAAAGAACCTCTTACTCTTCCATAGTATAGAAGTTCATTGAAATCAAGGAAAGACTAGTGATTGGTTTAACATTTTGAGTCATAAACACCACCAATTTCACCATCACTCCTTGAAACTAAGCAAACTACCCTAAAATCAATGCTTAATCTAACAATAATCAAGTTTATTTTTTTTATCACTAATTGTTATACTGTGAAATGACACTTCTCCGTATGAGTACTGACATTGAGCAAGTCGGTACACAAAAGGACATTATGGATTGAATTTGCCTAAAAACTATAGAAGAAGATGTGACTTGATGTACATTACTTCTTTTAGCCTTGCCCATGTTTTTAAATGAGTTTTCCTTGTAATCGTGACTCTTCCCATTGTAAGTCATGAGTCATTCGTGGGTAACCTTTTATGCAACATGTAGTTATATGATCATACTATGTATTCATGAGTTTCCTTCATAGGAGTTGCCATCCATTCAGGACATGCCAATATATGCACCTACAGTTACATTAAGACCTAAATAAAAATAAAAAAACATGATTAGTCAGGGATAGGTTGGTTCGAAATCATAACATTCCCAACCTCCCTAACCATCCTAACCTTTGGAACTCCCCCTGATCACCAAGTATAAATAGAGGGGAGGGGTAGAGGATAAAGATAATTAAGTTGGAAGAGAAAGGTTATGATGGAGGAATAATTAGAGATTGGAGCAAGAGAACTCATTTCTTAGTCAACAAAGGAGCGCTTGTCTCAGACAGAGGTTGTATCATTCCCAGTTACTTATAAATAAAGAGTGATTTTCTTCCACACTTTGTGTATTGATATTCTTATGTGTTATTATTTATAAAATACATTGTCTTCTATATTTATATGCAATTGTAATGTTTCATTTATATTTATATAGAAAATAAGATCTTTTGGCAAGATATCAATCTCTTTTGCATGTGTTGAAGACCTTGAAGCTTTTGGAGCATCTGGAGAAAGGTTTAAAGCTAGGAATAGCCTTCGATTATAAGGTGCATACCCTTTCTATCCTATTTCCTTAATAAATGTTTATGTGGTTCTGTATGTCTTCAAGTTAAACATTTGTACGTTGGTGACCCCCAGACCCTGTGTCATAAGGTAGAATCCCTGAACAACAGAACTAGTGACTCCACGAGGGAGTCTATCTTGTTTTGGGTCTGTTCCAATAGAATTTCCAGTCCATATTTTCTCTTTCTATTTTCGTATTGATTTTCTTATACTTTGGTTTCAGTCAGTCTTCTTTTGTGCTTAGGATCCGTGGGCCTTTATTTTTTCTTTGAAAATTTTTTGGTAGTAACCGCGGGTTTCCTATATATACAGTCGTGGTTGGAAGGTTGTAATCATGGGTTGACTATGCATACAGTTGTGGTTGGAAGGTTGTAATTTTGGGTTGACTATGCATACAGTCGTGGTTCATTCACTGGATGCTTTAATAATAGTCGTGATTTCCTATAGGGTTTTTCCAATCTGCTAGGGTTCCCTGTTCTATGCATTTTGGCTTATAGGACACCTGTAGGGTTCTTTCCTTAGCTTAGATTGTGTTGTTACTAAGTGCATTTCTCTTATGCTTGTTGTACAAGTTTATTTTTAGGTAAGTCAGGTTTGAATATCTGTGTGTAAGTGGTTTAGGTATTTCCTCCCTGGCCTTTTTGGTTCAAGTGCTTGTGTCTCTGTAGGTTGTTGGTCTCTATCATTCCTTCCGGTACATTGATCTTCCTCTAATTGTTTTGGTAGAAGTCTAGGTGTGTTACTTTTACCAATTTTTGATCTACTTGTCTTTCCAAGTCTATAGTTCATTCCAAGTAGGGTTTGATTCATCTTTGCAATGATTGTTAAAGATTGTTATTTTAAAGTTCTGAATGTTATTACTTGCATCTATACATGTTCAACTTATCTTAGCTTACTTAGTTGCTTTTAATCGCTTCAAAGTTTGATTTTTTGAAAAGAAAAACAAACATGGCAGTTGTAGTTGCATGGTTAGCCCTAGCTTAGGCTCATTGCATTCTTGTTTTTCCATTATTTTCAAAAAAAGAAAAAATACGAAAGTCTTGTGTTTTCAAAGTTGTTTAAAATTTTCATTTGTTCCATAAAAGAAAAAGGGAAAATAAAAACATTATTAATAGCATTTGTTTTTGAATATTTTGCATCATCTTTTCTTTCAATGTTGAAGCAAAACATCATTGAGTCTCACTAATGCCACCTATAAGTAATATAAGCCTTAAAAAGAACACATAATATAAAAATTATTAGCAACATTTTTCTTTTTAGGTTCTATAATCAACTAGCTTAGGTTAGGTTCTTGGATTAGGGAAATTTTTAACTATCCAATAGCATTTTGAAATTAGAATTAGTGGCCAATCTTTAGGTAAACCCAAGTTTACAAGGGATCAACTGGAAAGCTCCTCTAACGCAGGAGTCAAACACGAGGCCCTGTGAGAGCTTGGTTGCATAGAAAAACCTCCAACACCTCGTTCAAGCATAAACCTGAATTGTTTTGCATATGGGGGTTCTTTCAATACCACTTCTTAGGCCACATGAGGTGCCAATATTGTTAGAATTTTGGGATTAGGTACCCTACCCATGCGCACCAGTAAGGTCAACAACTATTCCGTTGGACTCTCATTGTAAGTTTGGTATCCTTAGTTTCCAGGCATTAGGTTCTTACACGGGTGGCAGTGGAAGGATGTTTCCATTGCTCCTAGGGTAGACTTGAAAGGTAACCTCGGTTGACAATTTGGAAGAGCGGTTGGGTGATTCTAGTGCTTGCACCCAGAAAACTCATCACGAGACGCCAAGTAACTACTCTTTGAATGTCACCAATAAGGACATCTATCAGAAGTATGACGCACATAGAGATATGTTTCATGTCATGATTTCAGTCATCCAATATATTGAGGCAAGATTTGTCACACAATTGTTGTCCTACAAATTAGTTCACAAGTGTTGAAAGGATGAGTGCCCCACATGAATCATCCATGTAACTGAAATGTGCACACATGAATCAAGATATCATGGGTGCTTAGGTGCTTTATCGACATATTCAATTCATCGTGAATTGCATGGAGGCATGATATATGGCAAGGATTTCCACTAAAGTTGGGTACTCTTACTCCTAGCAATGATTTCATGGAAAGTGTCAAGAGAAAAAAATTCAACATAGATCTCACAAAATCATTCCCAACATCCAAATTTAACATATAGTGATATAATAAGGACAAATAGATACTAGTAGATACAAATTTGGTCTTTCAACATTGGTATACCTAACTTATATAGGAGATCATTGAATAATTTTGGATTCCATAATACTGTTGAAAAATATGGCTATTTTTTTTTTTTTGAGGTTGATATTCATAATGTTTATGTGAAACCCCATGTACATCCATATGAACCAATGGATTCTTTACCGTTTTATATTTTTGAACATGGCATTCAATCTATAATGGCACAATGTATTTAGAACCTATATCAGTGACCTAATTTTGAAATTGAGATCACAGATGTAAGAGAATCCCATACCAAGCACAAACAAGAGAAAAGAGACATATCAAGAACACCATGTAACAAGTCTATATGAGAATCACTGTGCCTTATGAAGCTCAAGAGAAAAATAGATCAAGAAGAAGAGATTAAAAAAGAATAACAAGAGGAAGAGGCAGTTGTGTACACCACACGACTTGTTAAAAAAAAGAGAACAAATATAAGTGTTGTCGCTTCACCATAATCAACCAGAGCATCCATTGAGGAAAACAAACCCACCACATGGATCTAATCAACTTTCATACCCAAATAGACAATCCATACACTAAATTAGTCCAAGTTACTAATCAAAAGACATTTGTTATCATCACATTCATTAAGTATATTGGAGTTGCAACAAGAAGATAAAGAAGATTAAGAATTTCTCCTACAACAACAATATAGCAAACAAAAAACTTATGCAGATCCCCTTTTTTCCAAGAAGATACAAACTATTATAGATCGTTTACATCTGCATATGGAAGTCCACAAATGATTCATAAATATTTTCCCAATAGTTAGTTTGTGTATGATTTTTTAACCTAAAGAAGCTACATAGGAACTAGATTCCCCATTTCAGGAGCACAGTGGCACTACATCAGGTACACAACAAACTATGTTATCTCCACACCTTTATACGAAGGTATTTCATGGCTTAGGGGTTCGATGATCGGTGTTGCAAATAGATCCTCTATCTCTTGCTACTCATGAAGTTGCATTTTTGCTAGGTGAAATCTCACCGTAGATCTTACGTGCATAACTTAACCTTTATGTCGTTCATTCAAGAGATTTATCATTTTATTTACCTAATATTATGAATGATCTAGATGATTGGAACTAATCCCATGGAGGATCATATAAATATATTACTTGAATATATGCAATAATGACACATGACCATTAATCATTAAGTAATGTGGTTGATGATTTCTATGCATTTGTTCCAATTGAACCTATTGAAGTAGCTTCGCCTAATTTTGTTCCAGACAAGCTTGATAAGTGACACCAAGAATTTTGAGCACTTTAGGACTAGAATGAATAACTATAGGAAAATTTGAAGTCATATCCCAATCAATAGGACCTTGAAATCAAAGCATAGATAAAAATTGTAGTTTATTTGTTTTAGAATGTCAACGTTGGGGCATATAAGCTTCCGAGACTAGTCGACTCTAGTTTTCATTTTTGGACATAGTTGTAGAATGTTCCTGATATGTGCACTAAGGATGATGAGATCAAAAAATGGGAACCACACATTAAAAAAACAATTAAAACATTTGTGAGCTACCAATGCATGCATGCAAGAATATTATGGCTAAGGTAACTACTCTCACAAAGCATATTGTCATAATGTGCTCTAAGTAGCAAAAACTCATAGGCATATTGGCACAATTCCATGAGAATACTAAACATAAATATATAGAATTAATATATGTACAAACAAGGGCTACTGCACGTATTCAAATTTGTGACTAGATAAAGCTAGAGAAGGGGAAAATAGTCTTAGGATTATTAATCCTCCCTTGTCCAATTTGGTCATATGTCTAAATCAGGAGTCATGTCTAAATCGGGAGTCCATCTAGTCTATTTTTAGTCACTAGTGTTACAGAGAGAAATTCCTATGGCTTGGGGTACCACAACAGACAGATTAACTCCAGAAATCAATCCTTCCCTATATGCAAGAGAAACCAAACATCTAACACTAAAGGATCTCAATTCGTACCTTATTTCGGATGGTTGATGTAGATCCCTGTTGAGCTTTCCCACTCTCACTTGTGTTAAAAATTTGCTTCCTCAACATTCAGCAAACAAGACAAGCATTCTATCTATAATTGTGTTAGACCTACTCTAGCATATATAATCAATAACATATAAGCATTTAAAAGAATCCATGGATCAAATACTCATTTAAATACACATTATTGGACAGAAAAAGATATTTCTATTGATATAAAATAGATATTAAAATAGTGACAACCTCTATCGGCATGTCTGTGAATTGGAGAAACTGAGTCCCACACTTGGGCCTCCACCACTTCAATCCTCCATCTCTCGATAGCAAGCTCACAAGCAAAAGGCAAGCTTGGGAAGAACACAAAGTGCTCCAAGGGACAAAGGGATGCAGACTCAAGTATAAGCTCCGGCAACAATGGACTATAGTTTTCTTGCTCTTCAATTCCTCCTCCTTCAATGTATCCAAAGGGTTCCTTATATAGCTCTTCAAATGGGGTCATGAAAGGTCGAATTCAAGCGATCTCAAGGCATATGGAAGGCCAAGAGACAAGTGACTCGGATCCACATCAAGGAAAACTCCAAAATCATTTGGCCTTTTGCACACATCCCGATGTACGCGAGTTTAAGGGTCAAATCCACGTATATACGCGATAAAGGGATTAAAAGTCGCATATGGTAATTATTGCATGTTTTTAGGGATGATCTTGGAAACATCAAAGGTACAAAAATGGTCCATGGGGTATAAAGAGTCTGCAGAGGGATAGGGAAGGCCATAAAGGTGTGATCCACCATATGTGGTAAAATCAACTGTAACAACTAGCACCATTGGGTCCACTTGGCCTAATTGGGGCACATGTTTCAGTTACTAATGTGTGGGGAACACTAATTGAGGCCTGCTGCCACTGATTTCACTTGCATGCATCAGTTCAGGAGCCTCCTAGATCAATTCCTACGATTTAGGAGCCACTAGGAGTGACGATACCAACCAAGGTCAGTTGAGTTGAGTTAGTGACTAGTCAAGCTTAGTTAGGAGTCAGTTACATTCAGTTCTATTCCTCTACACTCAGTTAGTTCTAGGTTTGCATGGCTGCATGTAGGAGAGGTGCATTCCTCACCTACCACAGTTAGTTAGCCTTAGTTAACACTGAATTAGACACTTGAGTTATGTTTTAGAACTCTGATGAACTCCGATAATGATTTAGACAAGGTCAGTTAACTATTGAGTCCTTCAATAAAGATTTATACAAGGTCTTAGTTACCTACAGTCAAGTAGATTCTAATCAATTCGAATTTCCTCATGTGGATTAGAATTGCTTGTGGATATTTAGCCATTATACTTCATTGTAATTATTATCTAATTACTTTTTTTATTAATGAAATCATTCACAGCTGCAAGACATTTTTGCACTGTTTCATTCTTCAATTGCTGAGTAAATTGTGTGATCTATCTTGTGAGTTGTGTGTTTATCCACGGATCTATGTTCTCAATTTAATATGGTATCAAAGCCTCGGCAGACAAGGCACTTCTCCTCCTCTGATCTCTAGTTGGATCATTTTTTTTTAGCAAATTTGCTTCTTCCAGTACTGCACCAGAAGCAAAGAATTTACCACTTAATATCCCAAGTAAAGGAATTGTTGATCAAGCTTGCTTGATCAACTATGGTGGGTGTGATGAAGAATCCAAAAGTGCAGACTGTCGACCTTATTTTGTCTATTTGATTGTGTGATCTATAGGTTATCAGTTCTTCTCACTGCATTCAATACAAGCAACTCATTCTCCTCACTACATTCGCTACAGCAACTAAATCTTCTTCACTGCATTCAAAATGACCTCTCCAATAGAGCCTCTCACTCCTTTCAATTACCACCAGTGGAAGGAGGACATGGAGATGCAGCTTAGCTCCAAACAACTTTTCAGGCTCACAATGATTACAGAGGCAGAACCGGTTCTTAATCATGACAAAGAAAAATATTTCAACAGGCTTGATGCAGCATATGGATGCTTGTGCCTCTCAATCTCTCGAGATCTTCTTTTTCACATCAAAGGATTGAATACTCCCAAGGAGGTATGGGATAATATTGCTTCCTTATTTGATAAGAAGGATGATATAAGGGTCTATCATCTCGAGAATGAGTTGATCTCCCTTCATCCATCCAATTTCGAAACACTAAATGACTTCTTTACAAAATTCAAGAGCTTGGTGTTTGAATCGAAGCTGTGCAAGGTTGAAAAGGAGGATGATCAACTTATTCTTGCCATCCTCTCAAAACTTGGTGTAGAATATTCAGTCTTTGTGTCAACCTTTCATTCAGTGAATCTCACTACTCCAAACTGGAAGATGCCCACTCTTAACAGCTTCATTGAATCTCTCACTCATGAGCATGACAAGTTGATCCAAATGGGGATCATTCGATCTTCCAAAGGTCAAGAACTGGTTGAAAAAGGAGGTAAGGTAGTGAATGATAAAGGAAATCAAAGAGATGAGTCTCCTATGAAGAAATAGCATTCAAATGAGCCTTCAGGTTCAAAGAGAAGCAAGAAGAATGGAAAAGGGAAGACCCTTTGTTCCTACTGTGGAAGGGGCTTTCATCCAGATAGCTCCTGCATGAGAAGACAAATTGATGAAATGACTCTTATTTTGAAGAAACATAACATTACTACACCTTCTAGTGCAAGGAAGGATGACCACACAGAAGAAACAGAAGATTGCTTCGAAAGAGGTCATGCATTGAAGGCCAACTGCTCAACAACACATGCCTTCCTCATTGATTCTGGAGCTTCCAATCATATGGTTGCATCCAGAGAATCATTCTCCTCTTTACAGTATTTTGATGGTCCTAGTATTCAGCTGGGCAATAACAGTAGAGTTCAAACCAAAGGGAAGGGAGCTATCAATCTTGAACATGGAAGGTTCAAAGATGTGCTCTATGTTCCCTCACTAGCTTCAAACTTATTATATGTATACTAGATGACTCATACTAGCTCTCCAAAGCAAGTGACCTTTGGTCCTGACTTAGTGGATATCACATATATCTCTACTGGAAACATCATAGCGAAGGGTGTTGCAAATCATGCCTCCAATGCATATGAGTTCTCACACTTCATGCCATTTTCAAAACCAGTGCACTCTAAGAAATCACTTGCAAGGGAAGGTAAAATAATTTCATCTACTTCTTTTGATGCTTCCACTAGTATTGAATATCCATTTGTATCAATTTATGAGATTGAGATTCAGGGTGATTCAGATTCAGATCCAATCCCTACTTCCAAACTCGAAGCTAGGAAGATGAATGGAAACCCATCTGGCACTCAGAAGGGAAAGACCCTTGTGCTATGTCATGCAATCTTACCTCCTTCATAGAGATGCAATAGACTCCTTGTAATATGCTACATGGAAAGGGGTCAGTCTCACTACATTCATAAGAATAGAGCTTATCATACACCTCTTCATCCAACAAGAGACAAAGGTTACATTCCTCCTTCCTTCCATCATCATTTGGGGAAAAGAAGGAGAAGTCTACATGCCATGCCCCAGGATACCTGTGAACATAACATCATGCATGCTGCTCCGCTACATCACAGAGATTGCAGCAACACATTTTCAAGAATTTCAAACTTGCATCCTGATTCTATCTGCTTAGTTAGAAGGGGCGATTTTTTCCCATGTGGTTTTTTCCCCAACTTCTTGTATTGAGCAGTTACTTTACTTTACTTGATGTAATGGGTGACCTATGGTCTTAGTTACCAAGGCCCACAGATTTTCCAAGTTAGCATTCAGGGGGGGTGTTAGGATTATTAATACCCGCTTGTCCAATTTGGTCATATGTCTAAATCAGGAGTCATGTCTAAATTGGGAGTCCACCCAGTCTATTTTTAATCACTAGCACCATTGGGTCCACTTGGCCTAATTGGGGAACATTTTTTAGTTACTAAAGTGTGGTGAACACTAATTGAGGCCTACTACCATTGATTGCACTTGCATGCATTAGTTTAGAAGCCTCCTAGATCAATTCCTACAATTTAGGAGCCACTGGGAGTGTCGATACCAACCAAGATCAGTTGAGTTGAGTTGGTGACTAGTCAAGCTCAGTTAGGAGTCAGTTACATTCAATTCTAGTCCTCTACATTCAGTTAGCACTAGGTTTGCATGGATTCATGCAGGAGAGGCGCATTCCTCACCTACCATAGTTATTTAGCCTTAGTTAACACTAAATTAGACACTTGAGTTGTGTTTTAGAACTCCGATGAACTCCAATAATGATTAAGACAAGGTCAGTTAACTATTGAGTCCTCCAATAAAGATTTAGACAAGGTCTTAGTTACCTACAGTCAAGTAGAGTCTAATCAATTCGAATTTCCTCGTGTGGATTCAAATTGCTTGTGGCTATTTAGCCATTGTACTTCATTGTAATTATTATCTAATTACTTTTTTTATTAATGAAAGCATTCACAGATGCAAGCCATTTTTGCATTGTTTCATTCTTCAAATGCTGAGTAAATTGTGTGATCTATCTTGTGAGTTATCTGTTTGTCCACAGATCTATGTGCTCAATTTAATAAATAGCTCTAGATTTAGTTGCTAAGTTTCGACAATAGATGTAAATGCTTGTCACTTCCTTTGATTATGGTTGGATATTTGTGGTTTCGATGGTGGAACTAGCTTCTGCGTCAATGATCTGCTTTCCCCTTTCTTTCTCTGCATCAGTGTCTGAGTTAGACTCTGGATGTGAGGATTTTGTCTCGGCCAAATAATGATTATTTTGAGCGGCATTCATCAGTGTTGTGCTAGGGGGTTTTGTGGAACTCGCACCACTTACCAGTGTCCTTCAATTTCCCATTACCCTTCTTTTCCTCCGTCTTGGAATGGTTTTTCAGGACTTTATCCGTACTTGCTCTATCCTTTGGGTTGTGAATTATGGGCCACTTTTTCTCGTCTTATACTGCTAATTTATAGACCCAAAATCCCACTTATTATTTTGCTTAAACGTTTGCTCGATCTTGACAACATATCGGTAAAATTCTCCTAGTGAGGATATGTCCAGGAAATCCATCTTCGAATGAATGTACCTGTGTAGACCACTGTGGTAATTTAGAACCAAGTGTAGTTCAGAGTCACTAATACCCAACTTTGAACACAGGGTATGGAATATATTGGTATACTTTGGCACCATTGGTCTCTTTCCTGACGCAATGTTGTTCACAGGGTGTATTGGCCATCATAGTTTCAGACAGGGCAGAATTCCTCTTTGATGACATCACAAAAAGATGCTCAAGTGGGTTATGTATTGAATATTTCATATCCATCCCTTGCATGCCTCTCTCAATACCCGTCCCACTAGTCTTTGATATGGGGGAGGGACTTAAGAAGCGCGAAGGTGATATTTTCACAGTTGGAAAAATATTGAACAAAGAAGTAACCCTCTAATAGACTCCATCATTTTTCCAAAGCATCTGCATCTATCTTTCCTTGAAATAAGGGGACGAAAAATTTAACTTGTACCTTTAAGGGAGTCGCTCGCTTGAAATGACTGCTCATTAAATGTGCATCCGTCATTGTTAGCATTCTTCGAAGGATTAGGGTGAAGTTATCCATCATCTCGTTCCTTGGTTGTGCAAAGGATTCCTCGAGCAACAGTTTAATAGGATATATTTCTCCCTCGTATCTCTTTTCTTCTACCTCCATGTGAGGTTGTTTGGGATGATGAGAGGTATTTTACCCAATCTCAACTAGTTTGAAACCCAACTCTCGATATTCAAATCGCGTCAGGTACATGCACTAAGAAACCACAAGAGTAGAAGGCTCGGATACCACTGATCCAAATTTATGTGAGAACGAAATGAAAGAGCATATATATATTCACATACATAGATTGATGGCAATAAATATAGTGATATAGTAAACTCATATTATATTAAATGAATGAAACATAACAAACTGTATAACAAAAGCAACTAGAATGGTGGTAGCTATATATTTGAGAAGAGATGTGGAGGCTACGCTCACTCATGACAAGATAAATACAAAAGGAGGCCAAAGAGTCCTTTATCTTAAAGCCTTGGAGAGTCAAAAACCTTAAACCTAACCCTAGGATATGAATCGTCATAAATTTTGCATCCCCAAGTTGGTTAGTTGAACAATCAACTTATCGGGGTCATAAATTTTGCATACGATCTCCGTTTGGGGCGCTCGATAGCATGTTGGGAAGGTATATTTGAGATTTACAACTTTTGATCAGGGCCAAATGCATGTTGAAAAAATGCATTTGTCCCTTTGAATTGCCAAAAAACATCATTTAGGGCCTCAAAATGGCCCCAAAAGTTTGGGACCCAAAAAACCATAGAAAATTACAAGAAAATTACCAAAATGGAAAATTGTTTTGAGCCAATGGAATAGGTGGGTAGCTAGCTATACCCATGTGGATTAGTCCTCCACCCTTAGGAAGTAATGGTATCCATTGAATTGAGTTCCCCCATCAAATGGGGAAACTTCTGCTAAACTTGACTTTTTGTGGGCCACTAACCTTGGTGGAGGAGCTGCCCTTCTTTGACAACTTGATATAGTTGGATGTTCTACTAGTGGGTGCCCTCAACATATGTTTCCATGATTTTATTAATGGTTTCTTGTTCCAGGCAATCGGGATTAATCTATGTAGGTACCAATTATTTTTCCACCTCTAAGGTGTCCAACAGTGGTGCAACATATGGTCAAAGGAGCTCCACATTGAATATAGAGCACAGGCCAAGGAATGGGGGAATTCTTAATTCGAAGGCATTGTCACCAAATTCCTTGGTTATGGTGTATGTCCCATAGTGAAGTGGATGAAGCTTGTGATGGGGTTCAGTGAGCCTCTATTTTTGCAAATGCAACCAAGCCTTATCCCCCACCCGGAACTTGTGTGGAACCCAGTGCTGGTCATGTCACTGCTTGTAATTAGTATTGACATTTTCCAAAATTTCATGGACCTATTTGTAGATGTGTTAGATTCGTTCAACAAATCTGGTGGCCTTATCAGCATCATCCTAAGCATGGGAATCTTGTAAGGGGCATAGCTACATTATAATAAACCTACTAGGTTATTTATTATTTAGTCACTATTAGGTTAATTAATTATTAATTAATAGTTATTATATGTCATGTTTGTTTAATAAAGAGACGTGACTATTACCCTATTATCCATATTTTTAACATGCTCGCTATATTTGTAATTCATCATTCAATAATAAATATATATCCTATTGGAAAATCCATTACAAGTGGTATCAAAGCTTCAGGCTCTAGCTCACACTCGACACATGCACTCTTTCCTCAAGGCAATATCTCTTTCTCCATTTGCTCACTCTTAATCCTCGTCCCTCATATCATTTTCCGCTACACATTCCCATAGCCTCTCCATCTCTTCGATCTCCCCATATTGCTGCTACACATCCCACACTGGCATCTCTTCCACTGACTCGCGGTTCAGTTACAGCTCTGCAATTCACCTCATCACTCATGCTCATGCTCACGCTCATGTCCTCGACACCAACCCCCACCTCCCATCTCTCCATCCTTCCATGCTTCTCCCTCTCCCTCACGCAACCCAAACCCCTTCCTTCCCTGCGCTGCTCTAGTCATCACTGCATCATACTCACATAGTCATTTTCCCACCCTCACGATCGTGCCTCTTCCTATTGGTCACCATGCCCACCATCTACACTCACACTACCTGTGTATCCCCTCACATGCATGGCCCTCCTCGTGCACACTCCCTATCACCCTTCATCTCATGTGCTGCTACACATCCCATGTCACTCACACTCAACCATTTCTCCTCGGTTCTCTCCTCATGCCTGTTAAATTTTCATATGCTTAACTAAGACATCAGTATTTCATTTCATTTTCATAACAAAAGCATATAAACAGGATCACTGAAAGATAGACAAGCACAACCATACAAAAGGAAGACAAATATTTATCCTAGGAAAAACCCAGCAAAAGCTTCCTCAATATAGATGTCCCCAAAAAGATAAAAGATAAAACCAGCAAGGAGATCAAAGCCTAATCCTCCTCCTTCTCCAGCTACTTCTCTTCTCCACTAATGCGCTACACAAGTGAGAGTGTGTGTCATAAATGAGGAGCACTACACCTCTATTTATATTCATCTATTTACTTAAGTTAACTCATCTTTCATGTAGGCTCGAGTTAATCATGTAGGCTCGAGTTACACATGTAGGCTCAAGTAACCACACTGGGGTGCTAATGACCCACCTTTACAATTAGAGGGGACTGCCTCATGACTCTTATTAGTTCTTCCGATTAGGATCATCAGTGTATAAATTAATACAAGTGGTTCTCCCGGTAGGACTATCGGGGACCACAAAGAAATACATATAGAATATTCTTCGAAGTTACAATATTTCAACACTCCCCCTTAACGAGAAGGGTATTCTATAACAACATCAACAACAACAATAATAGGAGAGAGATAGAGGACATCATCAACATCATTAGGGTGATACATCTATAAATCATTAGAAGCTTTTCAACATCATGTAGCCTTCATCTTCAATCTTTAGTCTTCAGCATCATCAGTACTTTGACCACTTCGATCAGCAACATCATCTTCAGCACTTTGACCTTTCGATTAGCAACATCATCTTCAACACTTTGACCTTTCGATCAGCAACATCTTCTTCAGCACTTTGGCCTTTCGATCAGCAACAACATCATCATCATACTCTGATCTTTCGATCAGAAACATCATCATGAAAACATCAACAAAACGTCATCAAAACATCAACATCATCATCATCAAAATATCATCAAAACATCAACATCATCATCATCACATTCTGATCTTTCAATCAGAATCATCATTATCATCAACCTCTGATCTTTCGATCAGAAACATCATCATACTCTAACATCAACTCATCATCATATTCTGATCTTTCGATCAGTACGTCATCATCATCATACTTTGATAATACGACATCATCATCATCAGGATCTCATCATCATCACATTCTGATCTTTCGATCAGAAACATCATCATCATCATCACATTCTGATCTTTCAATCAGAAAACATCATCATCAGCAGCAACATCATAATCATAAGCAACTTCTGATCTTCCGATCAGAAAACATCATCATCATCATATTCTGATCTTTCGATCAGAGAACATCATCATCAGCAAATTCTGATCTTTCGATCAGAGAAACATCATCATCATCATATTCTGATCTTTCGATCAAAGAACATCATCGTCGTCAGCAACAACATCATCATCATATTCTAATCTTTCAATCAGAGAACATCATCATCAGCAGCAACTTCTGATCTTTCGATCAGAGAAACATCATCATCATCATATTATGATCTTTCGATCAGAGAACATCATCATCATATTCTGATCTTTCAATCAGTACGACATCATCATCATAAAAACATCAACATCATCAAAACATCAACATGAT
>LPNX010170788.1:370859-460289 GCA_001517045.1 Pseudotsuga menziesii
CTAACGTTCCTTCCTTTCGGAATTACGGGATCAACACATTTGTGGAACTCAGACAATCCTTCCTATTGGAATTATGGGATCAACACATCTATGGAACTCAGACAATCCTTCCTATTGGAATTACGGGATCAATTCAATGATCCTTCCTTTTGGAATTACGGGATTTAGGTCTTTACGGAGTTACTAACGATCCTTCCTTTCGGAATTATGGGATCAACACAGATGTGAAACTCAGACAATCCTTCCTATTGGAATTACGGGATCAACACATCTGTGGAACTCATACAATCCTTCCTATTGGAATTATGGGATCAATTCAATGATCCTTCCTTTCGAAATTACGGGATTTAGGTCTTTATGGAGTTACTAATGATCCTTCCTTTCGGAATTATGGGATCAACACATATGTGGAACTCAGACAATCCTTCTTCTAGGAATTACGATATCAACACACGTTCTCGAGTACCGAAGTCACCGGATCCGTTCTGAACCGAAGTTCAAGGATGATACAATCCTACCACATTCACGGGAACCGAGATCTCCAAATACATTTTGAACCAAGGTTCAGGGATGATGCAATCCACCACTTTCACGGGGGCCGAGACCTCCGGATACATTTTGAACCGAATTTCAGGGATGATGCAATCCTACCACTTTCACGGGGGCCGAGACCTTCAGATACATTTTGAACTGAGGTTCAGGGATGATGCAATCCACCACTTTCACGGGGGCCGAGACCTCCGGATACATTTTGAACCGAAGTTTAGGGATGATGCAATCCACCACTTTCACGGGGGCCGAGACCTCCGGATACATTTTGAACCGAAGTTCAGGGATGATGCAATCCTACCACATTCACGGGGGCTGAGACCCCCGGATACATTTTGAACCGAAGTTTAGGGATAATGAAATCCCACCATATTCACGGGGGCCGATACCTCTGGATACATTTTGAACCGAAGTTCAGGGATGATGCAATCCCACCACATTCATGAAGACCGAAGTCACCGGATCTATTTTGGACAGATGTCCCAGGATGATACAATCCCTCTTCATTCTTGAGGACCGAGGTCACCGGATCACTTTAGGGCAAGTGCCCAGGGATGATACAATCCCATTGCAACATCACTACTCCCCCTTTCAAGGAAGGTCTTTTCGAACAACACCAAGCTTGTCTCGAAAGTGTTTGAACTTTACCCGAGACAGATGTTTCATCAGTACATCATCATTCAAACCATCATCATCTACATCTTAAGTATAGAAATACAGAATCATCATCATCTGCATCTACAGTATGTAAATACTTAAACATCATCTATATCTTTAGTATGGGAATACTGAAACATAATCATCTACATCTTATCTCATATGTAGAAATACTGAATTTTTACACAGGGTTCTCTGTCATCACAAATTTGGTTATCACATAGAATCATTGTAGTATCCATCTTCAGGTCAAAGAGACTTGATATCAGCTTCTGAAGCCATATGACTTCACAACTTAGCAGAGCAATTTGCTATGCATTTTGCTTCAGCCGTGCTACGAGAAACACTAGATTTTTTCCTGCTAAACCATTAACTCATAGCAGACCTCAAACAAAAGAATCTACCTAATGTGATTTTCCTGTCTGAGATACTTCCAGCCCAATCTGCATCTATGTAGCCATACAATCTATACTCATGGCTACCATCATAGTATAGACCAAAGTCTATAGTCCCTTTAAGATATCTCATCACATGTTTTGCGGTTACTAGGTGAACCCATATTGGTTGAACAAGATATTGACTTAAGGTGTTCACAGCAAAACAAATGTCTGGTCTAGAATTTGTTCAGTACATTAATGACCCAATGATCTGTCTGTAATGAGTCACATCCACTAACTCTGATGAGTCATCAGCTAACAGCTTCAGGTTGGAGTCCATGGGTGTGGCCATGGATTTGCATTCCAACATATTGCATCTCTTCAATATCTCTACCACATACTTTCCTTGGTTGAGAAAGATTTCTTCTGAACTTTGTCATATTTCCAGACCTAGGAAATAGTGCATTAACCCAAGGTCTTTCATCTCAAATTCTTCTGCTAGTTTCTTCTTGCTTTCCATGATCTGTTTCTCCTTCCCTGTCAAGAATAAGTCATCCACATATAATAACAGGATGACAGGTTCATCTTCTATAACCTTGAGATAAAGGTTAGGATCAGCTTTACTCTTGGTAAAGCCCATAATTGACAGGAAACTGTCTATCCTTCCATACCAAGCTCTGGGAGCTTGCTTCATGCCATAGAGGGCCTTCTTCAACTTACATATATGAGTCCATCTGTCTTCAACTTCAAATCCTTTCGATGTAAAACTCTTCCCCAATCATACCATTAAGGAAGGATTGTCTTTACTTCATCATGGAAGCAACTACCATCAAAGTTCTGAAGGAATTGTACCTTGCTTCCTGGAGTAAGTGTCTCTTTAGAATTAATTCCCTCTTTCTTATAGAAACCTCTAGCCACAAGTCTTTCCTTACTTCTATCAGCGGCATATTTTATCTTGCAAATCCATTTGTAAGATACCACATTCTTGCTTTCTGGTTTGAGTACTATATCCCAAACATCATTCTAGTATTTTTTTATCATAACATCTTCCATGATTTCATCTTGTTAGATCATCAGCATATCCTAGTCTTCTGCACTCAACTTTGAAGTTTGGAACCCAAAAGTCTTGATCCATCAGGAAGTTGTCCATCATGTCATAGCGTGTCGAACTCAGATATCTTCTGTAGTCACTCCCCCTGAAGTGGAGTATTATCTTCCTTCTTCATTCTCTACAGGTGGTTCTATGCTTGATATATACTGGTCAATAGAGTAAGTCATGTCATAGTCTATTCTTTCTGAGGCAAATCACGAACCTTGCTTTGTACACTTGTTCTTGTACATCCATATGGAGGATACTACATACTTTCCTTTATGTCTCGAAATCATATCGTATACATCATTCCCCATGATCAATTGTTATTATTTGATCATAGCTTCTTTCATAGCATTCTTTTCTTCATATTGAGTTATCTCTCATACCCATGGTAGTCTTCATCCTTCGAGGTGGATCTACCGCTCTTTGAAGCTCTTTCTTCTGACATGGTGTCTCTGACCTTGGGAGCTTCAGATTCATGTTTATTGAATTGTCATCACTTGTTCTTTGGAACAAGTCTCATCCTTCTTTTCTTGTAGGAGGTTGTACAGGACCTTTCCTACAATTCAAATGCACCAGTTGCATGGTTAGAACTATTTCATAAATCATATGCATAACGACAAATTCTTATGAATCATGCAACTGTTTAGCCAATACAACATTCATCCATATCTTATTGAAAATTACTAGACTAATCCAATATTTCAGCAAAGAGGTTTGATAAGTAGAAATGGAGAGTTGTATAGCACCATGAGCTACTTACCCATCACATGCATATTAGTAGTATACAGTCATTAATGCAAACAATCTATCATGCATAACACATCAACTGAATATAATCAAATGTAAAACAATATCATGAAATGACCATTGAATACTTATCTTTTATTTGTTTCGTGGGTAGACTCCATCTTGATAATTCTGCTTTATCATCATTTCTTATCCAAATGGTACGATGGATAAGAGGTTCGTCAAGAATTGAGTTCTTCATATTCCTCATCGCTTGAGGGATCTTCTTTGAATGGTGATAGCTTGAGCTTCAATTTGCTCCCATCTTTCTTCTTCTCCTCTTATGAGACGAGCTTCTTCTTCTTCCCAAAGTCAACTGAAAGTAATCACTTTCTTCTGGCACACATTCCTAGCATGAATGAATCCCATGATCATGGGAGGCCATTCAAGGTGGCTATCACCACTTTTGCATTCTCTGCTTCTTCTTCTACTGCTTCAAGATGTTATGCATTCTGGATCTTCACATTCTTCAATTTTTTCTCAAATCCATCTTCTGAATTATGTTCGTATCTTCAAATATCTTGGTCAAGAAATCAAACATCTTCGGTGTCTTTAGGGAAGTTGATCCGTGATTGAATCAACAGTGATCTTCTTGGCCTTGATCAAGTTCTTCTTGTGTAAGGCTTTGAGGCTCATCTCCCTCTAGAACTGGAACCTCTCTACTCATGTAGGTGTCCAATTCATTTTCTTCAGAGAGATCAAATACTTTCATGCTTGGAAGTTTTCAACTTCACCAAGCTTATCATCAAGCTGATGTGATAGATCACTTTGAAATGAGAACCTCAAATGCAAATAGCAAAAGATTAGATCTTACCGATTTGAGGTGTCTGTCCTGCTTCCGGAGCTGGCTGATCTAGGGTTTGTCAGAGAAACCCTAATTTTCAAAACTTGGAATCTTTCAGATCTGATTGGATAGAAATATATATCTCTTCAAATGGAGCTTTCCAATGTACTCCCTTTCTGAAAACAGTGGAGGGAAGCTCCTGGAACAGGAAGCCCTAGTTTCCCAGTTTCTTTTGCAGAAATTCCTGTTACTGTTTCTGTGATATCTCCCAAATTACTACTCCTCTATGTCTGAAATTTCGCACTGAGGTAACCTTGCATGTCCCTGATACAACAACATAGTTTTCATTAGATTTTGTTTCACCAATTTGGATTTATGATCATTTTCCCAAGGTGACCTGTTATAGGACTGTTCAGAATAGTGAAGTTGTACGGCATGCCACATGTCACTGGTTCATCTTCAGATTCTAAAATTCGGACCATAGAAAGTAAATTCTGTTATATTTCTATAACATCTTCAAGAATTCCATTTGGACCTCTGTCTCCCAAGATATAGCAATTTTTCCTAGGTGTCCTGTTTAGGGATGAATTCTGGAAGAGGCTGGAACCCTAACTTGGAGGGATCATATCTCCTAGAATATAGTGAATCTAAGTCTGAATTTTAGACACAGTGTTCATCAGGATTTTATCTTAGGTCTATACAATTTTAATCTCTTGAACCTTCTCCAAGGTTGGGATATAGAGAATATACCAAAACTTAGCAGTTTTAGTATTTAGGGTTTTTCTAGCTCTGGGTCAAACTAGGGTTTGACTTTCCCAGAGTTTCACCCAACCAAAAATATTGATCCAGGTCTCTAAAATTATATTTTTATGAGGAGAGCAATCCTATGCTAGGCTCACTCAAAAATTATTCTTCTGCAAGAAGCCCTAATTTCCCACACGAAAAACTGAAAATGCTCGGAATTGAATTCCACTTCGACAGAAAGATGCGCCCTTCAATGGAGAGTCAACCTAGCCTTCTTTTGCTGATCGATTGTGGAGAGAGAACCAAAAAGTAAGAAGCCCTAGATTCTGTAGCTGCACAATGTATTCTTTTCAAGGTGGCTCCGATACCATGTTAAATTTTCATATGCTTAACTAAGACATCAGTATTTCATTTCATTTTCATAACAAAAGCATATAAATAGGATCACTGAAAGATAGACAAGCACAACCATACAAAAGGAACACAAAGATTTATCCTGGGAAAACCCTAAAGGGAAAAACCCAGCAAAAGATTCCTCAATATAGATGTCCCCAAAAAGATAAAAGATAAAACCAGCAAGGAGATCAAAGCCTGATCCTCCTCCTTCTCCAACTACTTCTCTTCTCCACAAATGCGCTACACAAGTGAGCGTGTGTGTCATAAATGAGGAGCACTACACCTCTATTTATATTCATCTATTTACTTAAGTTAACTCATCTGTCATGTAGGCTCGAGTTAATCATGTAGGCTCAAGTTACACATGTAGGCTCAAGTAACCACACTGGGGTGCTAATGACCCACCTTTACAATTAGAGGGGACTGCCTCATGACTCTTATTAGTTCTTCCGATTAGGAGCATCGAGGTCTAAAGTAATATAAGTGGTTCTCCCGGTAGGACCATCGGGGACTACAAAGAAATACATATAGAATATTCTTCGAAGTTACAATATTTCAACAATGCCTGGGAGAATTCTCTTTCCCCCCACACCTTCTCCACACCCCAAACTCCTTGCCACCTCAGCTCTCCCCAACAACGCTCACTATGCCTCTCCTCTACTAATCATTGTCCCATTCCTCCATACACAATCCCATCACACAGATCTCGCTTTGGTTCACCCAAATTCCCATATTCCCATCGCCATTCCATTCCCTAGGGTTTATAACCCTAATTCAAAAAGAATTATAATAATATTTTATTAAAATTAATATTTATTATTATAAGTTCAAAAATCCTAAGACCATCCAATTGAGAAAATTAAACAATTATAATAATAATATTTTATTATTATAAATTATTAATATTATAATATTAATATTAATAATTAAATATTGGAACTATTGAAATAGATGTATAATATTATTATTAATTTTTAATAATAAGAATAAGACTTTTTTAAAAGTCAATTTAGAAAAATAATCTCCATCATTTTTGAAGATTTTGTACAAGACAAGATGGTCTTCAATGTAGGCATTTATTGGTTTTTTAAACAAGATGAAACAACTCAAGTTAAAAAGGATTTTAAATGGGAGATTAAAGAAATAAAACCCATAGATCTTGAAGCAAAAATATCAGATATCGACGTGGCGACGCAAGTTCTTCATGAAGACATAAAAGAATTAGTTGAAGAAACGAAAAGGTTGATTATATGACGACAAGAAGGAGAATATAAGAAGCACATGGACAAAGAAAAACCATACGTGCATGCGTCCTACTCCTCAAGTCAGTTGAAAGATGAAGAAGCAATTACACCATATGTATTTTCAAGCAAGGAAGAGCACGAAGAAACTTTAACTGATATTGATAAAGGACAACTCAAAATCACTCCTGCACCTATGTCAGAACAAAAAGCACATACATTGATGCCTTACATTCCCCCTCACAGAAGGTTTAGGGCATCATACGTAAAGAAGGATAAGAACCATCATTTGAAGTACAAGACACAAAACACAATTCCTAACCATAACCACCATTCAAAGTACAAGTCTCAAAATAAGATGTGGAATCATGCACAAGTTCCAGGAAATTGTTGTAGCTTCATACAAGGAATGGAAATGAGTTGTATAAATCGTCCAGCCTACACAACCATAAAATAAGCTCGTGAAGCTCCAAAACAAATTCAGCTTGTAATCATGGCTCTTAACCCAAACCAAATCCAAGTACATGATAATAATGACAACAACACATACGATGAAACAAAAGATGAAGATGACAGTGATAAAACCTAGAGTATAAAAGATCAAAATGAATATGAAGAAAAATTACTTGAGAATAAAATGACAAAAAGATAGATGCATCTGATGACAATCCTTATGTCAATGCCAATTCTAAAGAAGATGGCAATCTCATAAATTGTAACAACGAAACACCAAATATTGATGAATACGAGGTTGGGGTTAAGGAAGAAAAGAATATAAATCATTTAAATATTTTTAATATAACCCCAATGGATGAAATAAATGCATTAAAAAGTGTTTCATCCTTAAAAGTAGGAGATGAAACTCCAAATGAAGAATCCCTAACCAAACAGATTGAGTTAAGTAAGTTGTCGGTAGTTTCCATGACATATAATAAGAACATAAAAAATGTAACCGCTGAAAATCCAACCATGCTTGAAAGATCCAACCATATTAATTAGTGCCATACCAAGGCATGCAAAAATACTAGAGTCCAACTTGTCGACACAAGTTCATCATGAAGATATCAAATTGGAAACTCAGAAGAATACTTCCTATTATAACTAGATCTTGTTCTTAGTTTATCTGTTCTTTTTGTCCTAATTTTCAACCGTTGGTTTTAAATGATTTTACATTTTATGTTGATTTTAAGAATTTTTAACAATCAGTAATTTTTGTTGGATTTAATGCTTTTAATGGTTGAATTATTTCATTATTTTAGTTTTAAGGTTTGTCTTTTGGGATTATTAGTTAATATGTATATCTTTAAGCTTTCGAAAACTTATAATAAAAGTTTATTCCAAGTTTTGATTTATAATCTAACCCTCATTTTTGAGTCCTTTGTCAAATATTTTCATGAGGAGATTCATGTAGCAGCTTTGTTTTTCCTATTTTTGTCATTATCATTGGGAGAAGATTACAAGGTGATGGAAATGAATTCTGGAAAAACAAAAGAGGTTTTGTCCACAATAGACTCATTCACAAAAACCTCTCTTAGTTTTGCAACAACTGTTATCGTTTGAGAGACTCGAATTCATCTATGTGGCCTATTTTCAGGGTTTGAATTATTTAATAATTTCCTGTTTTAGTCACAAATTTCCAGCACGTATTCCGATAAATTGAAGAGGAATTTTTAAAAACTAAGAGAGGTTTTTGTTCATAACAGACTCATTTAAAAAAACTTCTCTCATTTTTTTCACAAGTTTCCCGAATCGAGAGATATGAAGGAGTGTTTGAGACCCAAATTTTCAGAAATTCGCCAAATTTCCCCAAATCCGATTTGTTGTTTTTGGGTTTATTGTCTTTAAATATTTTGAGTTATCATGTAACTAATTGATGTAACTATTTCAAATTTCGACCTAGAAGGTAGTTATGGAACTACTTTACCTCTGTAATGATAAAAGGAAGAAAAACATACAGTTTTGGGGTTAGAATTTTCACTCAAGGAGAGGCTTTTGGAGCTTTGATATCTCAAGCTAGCACTTATAACTCTTATATAAGTGGATGACTGTTATTGATTATATATAAACTGATAAGCCCTTTTACCTATCATGCTTTTTCATTTCTGATATGGTTGATTGCTCAGTCTACAATTTCATTTCCTGTTTAAAGGTTTATTCATGTAAATGCTTGTAGCATGTGGGTGGAATTAGTATTTCATGTGTAATGTTTATGGCTTATTGGGTTGTGTTTGATCCCCAGTTTATCCAACTTGCATGATTTAGTTCTGTATTAGCTTGTGGATGTTTATTTCCTCCTTGCTGATGAAGTTTTTTTAAACCAAAACCATAGACCAAAACCCTAAAACCTATTTTATTTAATTTTACTTTTGAGATTGTGTTGGCTTGTTCTTCTAGTAGTCTAAGAACAATTTCTGGTAGTAACACTTCCTATAGTCATTATGGTTTTATTTACAGAATTATACGTAGGAAGAAATTCAAATGGAAATGTGACCAACTATTTCAAGAATTATTAAACTGTGGTACCATTATTCATGGTAAGAGTTCAACATCAACCACTATTTCAACATCATCCACACCTATGCCCTTCTTAAGGGAAATTTTGTCAAGCACAATACCTCTATTGAAGTTACGACTAATCAAGCATATATGGAGTTTAAGTTGAGCACTCTTTATACAATATTTTGTGGTCGAATCTTTTCAATGTCAGATGACTTGTAATAAACCTAATAGGTTATTTATTATTTAGTCACTATTAGGTTAATTAATTATTAGTTATTATAGGTCATATCTGTTTAATAAAGGGACATGACTATTACCCTATTAGCCATATTTAACATGGCTCACTATATCTGTAATTCATTATTCAATAATAAATATATATCCTGCTGGAAAATCCATTCCATACATCAATTGGGGAAAGTGGTTGGAAACCCAGGCACACCTGAAAAGGGATGTAACCGGTAGAACTATGAAGAGCTATGTTCTAGCTATGATGAACTTCAAGAAGTCTCTCCTCCCATTTGCGGGGATGTTTAGAATTGGACATTCTCAGAATATGCACAATCATCTGGTTGAATACCTCTATTTTTCCAACAGTTCGGGGGTGGAAGGCAATTGATTTGGTGAGTTTGGTATCCATCAATGACCATAGACTAGACCTGAAAGTGCTCAGGAACCTGCAATACCGATATGAAATGATAGTCTATGGAATCCCTAAATGAACCCAAACATGCTTGAAGAAGAGCTTAGCAATTGATTTGGCAGAGATGCTCTTCTTGCAAGCTATTAGAATGGTCATCTTAGAGAAGCGATCCATGACCATAAACAAACAATTATTAACATGTTTAGTTGAAGGTAGTCGTGACATGTAATCCATGGAGATGGATTCCCATAGCCCATTTGGAGTGGGTAGGGAGGTGTACAATCCATATTTTTTTATGGTTGGTTTTGTGATGGCGTAGGCAGTACATGATCCGATATATTGACATCGAACATAAGCATTCCTTACACTCCTCAAATGTGTGTTGTTATGGATTGGACTAGATGAAATTGGAATTAGATCCAACTTTAGTCACCTGGATAAGGGACTAAGCAATATTAGAGAATCCCAATACAAATCTATGATAGAAGTTTGTAAGGCCCAGGAAGCTGTGAAGCTATGTGATAGTCGTCGGGGTCGACCAATTGCGAATGGATTGGATATTGGCCTAATATACATGAACACCATGTTATTCCATGATGTATTAGAGATACTGAACCCTTTCCATGCCAAATGAGCACTTCTCTAGATTGGAATATAACTTATGTTGTTGCAAGGCACTAAGGACTTGGTGGATATGTTGCAATTTTTTTGACCATGTTCTACTGTAGATGAGGATATCATATAGATATACGACCACAAAGAAATTGGTGAATGGTTGTATAGTGTCATCCATCATCCTCATGAAGGTTGTTGGAGCATTAGTTAATCCGAAAGGCATGACCAACCACTCAAAAAGGCCTTCCCAATATTTGAAGGCAGTCTTTCAAACATCGGTATGCTCAATTGGCACTTAATGATAACCGTACTTTAGGTCAATCTTGCTGAAATACTTACCCCCCTTGATTTGGTCTAGGAGGTCGTCGATCCAGGGAATGGGATACGCATTCCAGACTGTGATATTTTTTAGATCTCAGTAGTCAATACAGAGTCGCCATGTCCCATCTTTCTTATGTACCAACACAATAGGGCTCCCATAAGGTGACGAGATGGGTCAAACGTTCCTCTTTTGGATTAACTCTTGAATATGGAGTTTGATTTATTCATTCTCCATGAGGGAACGCCTGTATAATGTCCCATTAGGTAAAGGGGCACCAGGGATTAAATCAATGGAATGCTTATCCTGGAAATGTATTGGAAACCCGACAGGTTGGTGAATATGTCTTTGTATGCTTCCACAATCTTGTCCACCTGTTTCTGCTACGTAGAGGGGTTATGTGTGGAGGTGGTGGATGTTGTTGTGATATTTCATTCACCCTCAAAACGAACCATGAAGAGTACAGATTTCCATGTCTGCGAGATTACCTTCCTACATTGCTTCCTTATGATGAGAGACACTACAGTACTAGGAAGTGTCTCTAGTATCCTTTAGAGTTTTTTTCCCAAAGTAATAATGACACTATGAGGTCTAAACTCATACATAGCATGACATTTCCACATATATGGTTGTCCTAAAAGAACATCACAAACTTCAAGCGGGGAAACATCACACATTACCTCATCTTTGAAGGGCTTGATGCCGTAGGAGAGGTGGCATTATTGATTAATGCAGATGACTCGTCCCTGGCTCAGCCAACTAATGTTGTAGGGTTGGGGATGTGGAATCGTTGGAAGCTTCAATATTTTGACGACCTCAAACGAGATGAGGTTCTTCTGAATGCCACTGCCAACAATGAAATGTAGCGGAGTTCCCTGCGCCCATAGTTGTGAATGGAAGAGGCTCTCCCCTTCCTCTGGCCCCTTTGACTCTTCTAGTTGGATCTTTGTGGTTGCGATGGTGGCACTAGGTTTCATGTTAATGATATGCTTTCCCCTTTCTTTCTATGCATGAGTATCAAATTTAGAGTTTAGATCTGGGGATTTTGTCTTGGCCAACAATGATTGTTTTGAGCAACATTCATCACTGTTGTGCAAGGGGATTTTGTGGAAATCACACCACTTGTCGTTGTCCTTGTTCAACATCCCATTACCCTTATTTTCGTATGGCGTGGATTGGTTGTCAGGAATTTGGAAATCCTTGCTATGTCCTTTGTGTTTTGAATTAGAGACACTTTTTTTGGCTTCTGATGTTGATTTACAGACCCAAAATCCTGCTTATTATTTTTCTTAAACTTTTACTCGATCTTGACAACATATCAGTAAGCTGCTCCTAGTGAGGATATGTCCAAGAAATCCATATATGACTGAATGTATTTGTGTAGTCCACTGCGTTAATTTGGAACCAAGTGTCATTCAGAGTCTCTAATACCCAACTTTGAGCATAGGGTATGGAATATATTGGTATACTTTGACACCGTTTGGTCTCTTTCCTAGTGCAATGTCGTCCACCGGGTGTATTGGTCACTACAGTTTCCGTCAGGGTAGAATTCCTCTTTGATGACATTGACAAAAGATTCCCAAGTGGGTTCTATATTGAATATTTCATATTCATCCATCGCATGCCTCTCATAGTATCTGTCCCACTAGTCTTTGATATGGGAGAGGGACTTAAGGAGTGCGGAGGTGATATTTTCACTATCGTAAAGTTTTTTAACATAAAAGTAACCCTCTAATAGACTCGACCATTTTTCCAAAGCATAAGCATCTATGTTTCCTTCAAATAAGAGGATGTCAAAGTTAACTTGTACCTTGAAGGGAGTCACACCCCCGAAACGACTGCTTGTTGAAGGTGCATCTACCACCATCGACATTGTTCGAAGGATCTAGGAGAAGTTATTCATCATCTCGTTCCTCTGTCACGCGAAGTATTCCTAGAGAAATAGTTTAATAACATCTCCTACTCCTTTATCTCTCTTTTCTTCTCCCTCCATGTGAGGTTGTTTGGGACGACGAGTGGTATTTTCGCCAAGCTCAACTAGTTCAAGACCCAACTCTCGATATTCAGATGTCTTCGCAGACATGGACTGAGAAATCACAAGAGTAGAATGTTGTGATACCAATAATCCAAATTTAGGTGAGAAAAAAATCAAAGAGCATATATATATTCACATACACAGATATATTGCAATAAACACAGTGGTACAGTAAACTCATACTCTATTAATTGAATGAAACAAAACAAACTGTAAAACAAAATCAGCTAGAATGGTGGTAGCTATATCTTTGAGAAGAGATGTGGCAGCTACACTCACTCATGAGAAGCTGAATACAAAAGGAGGTTGAAGGGACTTTTATCATAAATCCATGTAGAGGAATAAACCCTAAACCTAACCCTAGGAGATGAACCGCCATAAATTTTGTGGCCCCGAGGTGGTTAGTTGAATAATTAACTTCTCGAGGTCATAATTTTTGCATACGATCTCTATTTGGGGCACTTGATATCCCATTGGTAAGGTCTATTAGAGCCATACAAATTTTAGTTGGGTCTAGATGCATCCCAATGGCAATCATCTTCCCCCCTGAATTGCCAAAAAACGTCGTTTAGGGCCTCAAAACAACCCCGAAAGTTTGGGACCCAAAAAACTGTAGAAAATTACAAGAAAATTGTCAAAACGGACAACTATTTTGATCCATTCGAATAGGTGGGTGGCCACCTATACCCATCTATATCATGCCCCCTTTTGGGCATCATCTCCCCTCTCTTTTGCATATGCACCTCAGTCATCAATGTAGCAGGTAACCACTCAGATGATGGTCTGGTGGCTGGAAACCTCTCAAAAAATAAACAAAAAAGATCTGAAATGAAAGAGATGTTAGACCTCCCATCAATTATTGCACAACATCTATCCAAAGCAAAACACAACTGCCCCAAAAAAATGGCTTACCACCTAATGCATCTAGGTATCTTCACTAAAAAGTCAATATAGTACAGTAAGGGGAAGCTAATGTGCTTCCCATCAATAATGGAGTGCGCTAGTGTCGTAAGCATAAAAGAGAGGCACCTAACCTCCTCTCGACCTAAAGTAGAGATCCAAAGTTTCCCACCACTAGCCAAAAAATCATATGGATGGACAACCACATCACTGATATATCTAAGAGAGTAAGCTAGATGACTCTTTGTTGCAGCATCAACTGGGACATCGAGGAACTGGGGTAAATCCTCCCCTATCCTAAATATCCTAGTGCTAAAATTAATATCCTCCTCGGTGGGATAGAACCATTGAACGCCACCAACACAAAATTCCTACCTCTGATGATCCCAATGTCGAATCAACTGACCTAATAATACGGAGTTTCCCTTAAGGGAGGTATCCTCTTGATAGAACTTCAAGAGGCCAACATTCCTCAAGATTTGTCTAGTCTGAGCAGTAATGGGGTGAGGGTACAAATCTCTCTCCCTCTCCCTATCCTCACACTGTTTGACCATGTTATATTGGTCAATTTGAGCACACTCGTGTTGAGTAGCATGTCGCCGCTCAAGTCTCTATTTCATGTAATAAAAATAAATAGTTAGTTAAACCTAGTTATTTAGTAGTTATTAATTAATGTTGGATTGATAGGTCACACCATTTAATGGTGACCCTTGATTTGTATAAAAGTCATATTGTACTCTTGTAAATATCATCATTCAATAATAAATATATATCTTGTTGGCAAATCTATTTCAAGTTGGTATCAAAGCTCAACGGTCTTCCCAATTCCTTCCATCCACCAACACTCCACTCGCGTTTCTCTTCCCCTTCCACCAATACTCTACTACAACTTACAATACGCGACACCCCATCCAATAAAATGGAAAAGATGATAAAAAGGGGAGCTCAAGCCACCTTCTTACACTACTATGCTATGGAAGGAACAACTAACGAAAGAAAAAATATTGACCCACCTAAATTAGAACAACTCCTTGAGGAACATAGTGACATATTCCAAAACCCTCCTCATGGTCTCCCTCCCGCACGTTCTAGGCATCACATCATCTAGTTGATTCCAGGATCAACTCCAATCAGAAAAAAGTCATACAGACAATCTCACA
Source organism: Pseudotsuga menziesii (assembly GCA_001517045.1). Classification (NCBI taxonomy): domain Eukaryota; kingdom Viridiplantae; phylum Streptophyta; class Pinopsida; order Pinales; family Pinaceae; genus Pseudotsuga; species Pseudotsuga menziesii. The sequence continues at coordinate 385,661 of LPNX010170788.1, forward strand.
GGAACAAATCAGATATCGAACGTTTGGTACAGGAACTATTAGACGATGGAATAATCATACATAGTAAGAGTCCTTTCTCTACACTAGTCATACTCGTTAGAAAAAAAGATGGATCGTATATACTTTTCATTGATCATCGAGTGTTAAACAAAGTCACCATAAAAGATAAATTTCCCATTCCCTTTGTTGACGAACTGCTCGATGAGCTACACGGTGAAAAATATTTTGTTAAACTAGACTTAAAATCTGGATATTACCAAATCCGTATTCGAGATGGTTCTTCAAAATGCAGATGACCTCATCGGATGTTGCTAGGTAATCTCTTGTTGCTGGAACTTTGAAATTGTTGATGACATATTCTCTTGTTGTAGGGGGTGGGTACCCATATAAGGCTTCAAAAGGTGACATTTTTGTTGATGTATGATAAGTACTATTGTACCACCATTCTGCAAGGTGTAGCCATTGTACCATTGAGTTTGTCGGTCATTCACAAAATTCCTCAAGCATCCTTCAAGGTCTTTCCCAAGGTTATTGTTAGTGATAGGGACCCCAAATTTACCAGCAACTTCTAGAAGGAATTATTCCACCAAGTTGGGACTTTACTAACTATGAGTACCTCGTACCACCCCCAGACAAATGGACAAACTGAAGTAGTAAACAAATGTCTTGAAGGATACTTGAGGAATTTTGTGAACGTTTGACAAACTCAATGGGTACAATGGATACACCTTGCAGAATAATGGTACAATAGTACATATCATACATTCAAAAAGTCACCTATTGAAGCCTTATATGGGTACCCACCTCCTACAACAAGATAATATGTCATCAACAATTTCAAAGTTCTAAAAACAAGAGATTGCATAGCAACATCTGATGAGGTCATCCACATTCTGAAGAACCATCTCGAACAAGCAAGAAACCGCATGAAACAACAACAAACTAACAATGAACCGATCTAGAATTTGAAGTGGGCGATTGGGTGTTTGTTCACCTTCAACCGTACAAACAAATTTCACTAAAGAACTCAAAAAACCATAAACTTGCACCCAAGTTCTATGGCCCATATCAAGTTCAAAAGCAAGTGGGATAAGTGACCTATGCTATAGACATCCCAAATAAAGGAAAAATACATAGCGTCTTCCATGTGTCATGCCTAAAGAAGAAATTGGGCTCAACCACTCACATACAAACTGAATTGCCTATGTTAGATGATGAAGGAAAAATAGTTCTGGAACCATAATGCATTTTGGAAATTAAAATCAGAACACTTTGCTCCAGATCAATCAAGGAATACCTTATCAAGTGGAGAAAATTACCAGATGAGGAAGCTACATGGGATAATGAAGATTTTCGTTCACGCCACCCATCCTTAAAAATACTTTGTGGATGAAGTATTCCAGAGAGGGATGGCTTGTAATAAAACAAAATAGTTAGTTAAACCTAGTTAGTTAGTAGTTATTAATTAATGTCGGCTTGATAGGTCACACCATTTAATGGTGACCCTTGATTTGTATAAGATTCGCATTGTACTCTTGTAAATATCATCATTCAATAATAAATATATATCCTGTTGGAAAATCCATTTCATTTCACATATTTCATACAATTAAAATAATATTTAATAACATCAATAATAATTTTTTTTTGAAAACAAAATCATTACTATCGGTGAGCCGGAATAATAGAAGTGCATCATCAACGATGCTTTAGTTTCACAAATGCACCACTTACAATGCACTATTACAATCCTACTGCATCGATACTATATTTTAATATATTTAAAATTGATTTAAACGGTGTGTTAAATATACGACACACCAGTACAATTTATAAAATGGGCCTAAGAGTGTGCCAAAATCATATTAGTGCACCAGTGCTTCCCATTCTATGAACACAATGTTAACCATTTTCGATAAATGTAATGTCGGTGTGCCCATGTCATGTTAGAGCATCAACACCGTAATGATGTGGAATGGGCACACCGACATTAGAATTCTGTAAAATGGTTAAATAATACATTGTCGGTGCGCTCAGTTAAAGTAAGCATAACGTTAATGGTGCGTTATTTCAACTAAACACACCATTTATTAAGAACAGTTACTAAAATTAAAAAAAGTATTTACGATGCGCTTATGGAAAGTAAGTGCATCACCAACCGTGCACTTAAATTCCCTAGACACATCATATAATTAATTTCTTCATTTATTATGTAATGTTAATAGATGCGTTTGTTATATTTAAGCGTGTTGACAAACCGATGCTCTAAAATATTGAATGCACTGATTACCATTTTTACGTTCATTTTATTTTTACGTTTCGGTGCAGATCTTCCTGGTGCGCCAAGATCACCGATAACGGTGTCGTGACATGCCCTAGGTGCACAGCATCATTTAGTTTTTTCTTTTAATACTTTATGTTTTCTAGTGCGTCTAATGAACTGGAGGGCACCATAATACTAGTGCTCCAAATTATAGAGCACAATGTTTACAAAATTTATGTTTTTATTTATATTTATAGGAAATAGTGCGTTCCAGTCATTCGACTCGCATTGTTTGCAGTGCGTCTTGTAAAATTTTGCTAGGTACACCGCAGTCTGGTGCGAGCTGAACGACTAGAAAACACTGTGTAGATTTTTTTAAAATACATAAAATTAAGGCTTAATTCAAAAAATTAATCCGTTAAAAAAATAAATTATGAGTTAAGAAGAAACTTACTTGTTGAATGGCCCTTTGGGGAGGCATCCTGGTAATGTATGAAAAATTTGAATTTTGACTGTCGTTTGTCAAAATTCAAACTAGCAGCAACAACCAACACAGATGAAGAATGTGTCCACGTGGACCACAGATGTCAGAGCGTCCAAGTGGGTGAGGTTTGGCACCAGTGCACTTGGGCAAAAATGCACCGAGTAGTGGTGAAAATGAATTTTACCTTGCAGTTTTTTTTTTAATTAAACCCTGTTCTAATGTGTTTTTCGGTAAAGTGCATCGGTGCGGGAGGAAAACCAGATGCACCGGATAATAGGGTTAGAAAGAAAATTAATGGGTTTCCATTGATTTTTTTAATGATGACAACCAACGCATTTGGTAAATACAAACGCACCAATGCATATATTAAATTGACGAACATCAAGCAGGGTTTGTAAATGCAATTTAAATGAATTTTGCAATGAAATTATTCGTAGTAAGATTCAATGTGTTTATTTATTAAACACACACCGGTTGGTTTATGGTTATCGTGCGCACTAGTATTAGATTTCTTATTAAAAATATAAATTGAAAGTACGACGCGTTTAAATGTATTAAACGCACCAATGCGTTTATAGTATAACGCCTCGGCGCGTGTATGATATATAAATGCACTGATGAACGATTATTAAAATAATATGAGTTTTTAAATTAATTTTTCTTTGATTTATATTTTTTCTCTGTTGCAGTGCGGTATAATTTCGGTCTGCACCGGTGTGATATAGTAGGAAACTCATCGGTGCGTTTTTGTGTAAATGCACCAATTAAAAAATATTTGCTAAAACTTTCACCTGCTCTCCTACGCTAGAAACCCCGCTATAAACAAAATCTCGCCCTCTTTTTTTATGGGCTTCCACTATAACCTTCGATACATGTCCTTTTCCTTGTAATGATTTCAATGGTTTGACAGTTTGTTTGAATGACAAATTCAGTTCGTATTCTTTTGGCTCGTTTTGTTAAGCACAAGCTCTCTCGCTTTGTCTGATCTCCTAGGTCTAGTGTAGTTATTCTTGCTCTCAGAACCTTAGAGGAAGATAGCTCGATTATTATTATTCTTTTAGTGTCGAACTATTCTTATCAATCCGCTCTCCCAATTTCAATTAATCTACTCTCCACTCCGCGAAGAGACTTAAACCCTTCGCTTTTCGATCTTCACTTCAAACAACTATTAGGTAGCTCTTGCAGCAACTTTTCTCACTGGTGAGCTTCACACCTCATAAGCAAATCTCAACACACAATCACCCTTTTCTTTGGAATGGCAAATCTACTCTTTCTACTCTCATAATTTTGAAGAGGCTTATGCTTATTGCTCTAATACCAAGTTAAATTTCAGAAGTAAAGGAAATATTGAACACACCATATACTATGGAGCATTATCTCACATTCTATGCTCTTCTCCATTAAACTCAGAATATAAAGGATTATATTCGTAGCTAAGTGGACCCAAAAACACTACCAAGTTGTATAGATTCAATTCATCGATTTTGATTATGTCAATCTCGAGACTCAATGACTAACCGCTTCTTGACTTGTCAATAATCTAACTAATAGGCGTAATTAGCACACTTCAACAATTTTTAGCCTTTTGAAACCGATAGGAAGAGGTCCCAAGCCAACTTCCAAGCTTATTGATTCACTTATGAGGGATCAGGTTCTTCCTAAGCTCCATTGTTTGTCATCTTGTTGTGGTGGTGCTTTCAAGTGATCTTTTTTTTTTCCTTCTTTTAAGTTTCCATAACTCAGATTTCATAGTTTTTGTTTGTTTGTTAGAAATTCCCTTCACTCGGGGTTGGTGCATTTCAAGCATTGGTTAAGAAACCACAACCCAAGGGCATCTAAACCGTCAAAATCACCCGAGGATTGCACCGAACCTAGGCCACACCAACCCTTAACAAGGATGGATTTTTTGGTGTCTTCTCCCAACTAAGTCACCCCTAAGGGTATTGAACTCAAATCGCCATGCAAACAAAAGCCACACTTTAACTAAGTGAGCTAGCACAAATTAACAACTCAACTATGATCTTTAATAAACATTAATATCTAAGTTAATTCAATAATTATTAAATTTATAATATTAATGTTTTCTTATACAATATCAATTATAACACATGTTGTTAAATTACAACTAAGGATAGTATTGGTCTCATATATAGAATTAAGGCTAGCACATGTTAAATTGTAATCTAGGTAATACTTGATCTCATATATGAGATTAAGACTAAATGCTACTTATGCACATACATTACCCTACTTTAATAACTTCAACAATAAATGTTTAACCCTTCCGAAGAAAATAAAAAATGAAACTATTTTTTAATTTTAAATTTGATTTTACTTGGTTAAAATTTCACATCTTCCTTTAACATAAATATAGACTTAATCTTTCAAACTTGGAAAAAAATATTTAATCAAAAAGTTTATCCACTTCAAATTTTTAAAACTTTTTCATGCTTGAAAAAATATTATTTAACCAAAAAAGTTTGTTCACATTGACCTCTATTTGGCTTTTTGTGGAAGAACGTTTAAATCTATTGAATTACCTTGTAATATTACGAACATTGGTCTCCTATCTTTGATAAATATACTCATTCCACGTTCGTAGACAGAGATTAGTGAGTGGCTGCTGTCGCCATCTTATCACAGTAATTAGTAATATGTAACCTTCATGTTGAATGCAACCTTACCGAAGAGTGTAAGTTTAATAATGGTAGAAGTCTATAATTCTATCAATCCTGTCTATTATCTTAATACACGGAATCTATCAATCCCATCCATTATGTTTGATCTCGGATTCTGAGTGTGAATTGTGAGATGGAAATATAACATCATTTATCTTGCAGCAACAACTATATTTATATTTCATTTCTATGTGTGTCGGAGAAGATCAATGGCGGCCAATTATGGAACATTCCAGCGGATACACAATCTCCCAAAGCAATTGGTTTCGATATCTAATACTCTCTATCCAAACAATCCGTCAAGTTTTCAGAAAAGGTGTACAGCACTGACAGTCCCGGTACTTGCACCTGGTAGAAATTGGAGGCCTTACAGATATTTGCATTCCCGGAAACTGAAGAATAATAAAAGGAGGAGAATCGGAGGATTAATTATCATAAAAGCCAAAAAGGACGGGGAATCTAGTAACTGGGGAGACAGAACACCACCCCCTTTTGCCAATGGAAGTCCGGGGGGCACTGATTGCCCAGTTCCATTTGATCAACAACCAGTGAACGAGTATCAGAGCCTCGTCAATTCCGACTTTTTTTCGTGGGCGAATGAAGATATTTGGAAATACGGGCTGCGCCTTGGGGGAATCGGTACAGCTTTTGCAGTATTTATAGGCTGGCCAGTAGCAAGCGTGAGCGTGGATCCAGAACACGAGCTTCTGAAATGTGGACTTGGAGCTTTTTGTGGAGGCTTGTTAGTTGTCACCCTCGCTGCTCTCCGACTGTATCTCGGATGGGCTTATGTTGGCAACCGCCTCCTCAGTGCTACTGTAGAATGTAATCCCAAAACACTACTAATTTCATGTTCATGTGATGTCCATTCAAATGTGGGAAAATTTTAGTTGTTAGATTTAGGCCTTAGAGTAGATGTGAAATTTAATTATCTGTTTTAGTTATTTTTTAACTATTAATAAATTTTCATTATTTTTTCAAAGACTGGTGGCCCAAATTAATATACATTAAAAATATTTTATTGTTAAAATTTTCAAAAACCTAATGGAAATTTTAAATTTAAATATTTTACAAAATTATGAAACATTTATAATTAGCATTTTATGAATTAGTAAAATTAATCAATTGACCATTTTTTTAAAGATAAATATATATCCTCAGCAATCTGCTTCCTTCTTTAAATAACAATTCAATTATGCAAAATTCTGCCAAAAATGGGCACGATTGTCACAGCAGTTTAATTTATGTTTTTGGTTTTCTGGACTTTTCTGTTTGTGTGGGTCAGCAGGCCTGGTTTAATGTTTGAAGGACTAGCTAGTAAGCCTGTCTGGGACTTATGTTTGTAGGACTAGCTCGTAAGCCTGGCTGGGACTTTGTAACTTCAAGACAATTATCTTGTGGAGGTTGCCTTGGGGTTTTTTATTGTATAAAAGGACCCGTATGTACATATTTTAATTAGCTGAAGCATTTTATGAAAATAAAACACTTTTGCAACATTATTTATTTACCATTAAAACCTGCTTGCATTGCAGATGAGGAGACAGGGTGGTATGATGGAGAGGTATGCATTATTGTGATTTTACTGTAATAATACTTTATTTATTTTCAGTTTAGTCTTTTTACAGGATTTACCACAAAGGAATAATCATTTCCTTTCTTCATTTATTTTCGTAGAGGGGTTATCCATAGGAATTGCCACTAATGCTCTTGTAATTGCCCAGAAACTGAAATTTATTCATGGATTGTCCTGCTACAATTAGATAAGGTGGATCTTGATATAAATCTCACTAGAAAACCTTAAGAAGTGAATTTCAACAGTCATCGTATGGGAAGAGCAGTATTTTGGACGAACCCTTTATATGAAATAGTGTGTTAATTGCTCGACTTCTAAAAATGTTGTAAGTTTATTGATTAGACGCATGTTCAAATGCTTCTGAACTTTCACGAGTGGACTTAATTTTGATATTCCTTACCAGCTTGCATCTAGTCAAGATAACTGTTTAAACTTTAAACAGTCTGAAATGGTTAGAAAGTGGAAAAATGTGGATATCCTATAATGTTTTCATGGGATATTTTGAATTTGAAGAGTTTTTTTTTTTTATTGTTAGATGGACCAACACAACATCAAATAGGAGCCCTCAATTTTTCAAATCTTCATAATTTCCCTGAATAGGTACATAAATGTAATAGGTCTGTGACTCTGTGATCTTATTATGCACATAACACCATGAGAGTGCAATTAGCAACTTGCAAGACCATAGTTTCGAGTAAATGATGATGGTATTTATGATTTATCACTTGACCAAAACCCCATAGTCATGCCCAAGACCAAATATGTTCAGTAGTAATTGTTAATGGTTATTGCATTCAAGAGTAGGTCAAGAAAATCAGCATAGAACTGAGAAAAGCTAACTAACAAGTTTTTCAAAGCGAAGAGGAAAATTGCACATCAAATTGCCTTTGAAATAAAGTTGAAATTCAGAATCTGGGGTTGAGAAGTGAGACTAGATATCAAGTTTCAATCAATATAGTTAAGACCACTTGTTTGACGAACAAGGTATACCATATAGCTGATGGACCAGCCAAGACACAGATAGTAAAGGCAAGAAAGCGGAAGTCATAGGATTAGAGTTTCGGATACCCCTAAAAGTTCCATTCCAAAAACATTCATTTGATGTCTATGGATTTTTTTTTTGATGCACTGAATAAACACTATTTTAATCTTGGGCTCAAGGGCAATGCAAATGCAGTATCTGCAGACCAAACTGTCAGGTATAAGGCATAGAGGAAGCTAGAAGTATAATGCACAGTATTTTCTTGAGTCTCAGATTATTTCAACCCAAGGATTCTGTAACTTGACTCACATAAAATTTCTGGCACGTGGCATTTAGCATGAGAATTTTTTCAGCAAATAATGATCAGTGAGAGCTCATGTAGTGAAATTCTGGAAGAGGTGTTCTCCATACTAGCAAGTTATGTGTTTAACAGACAGTTTAGGAGAGGCATATGATAAGTTATGGGCAATTTGAGTGTGGTACGTTTTCATGAAATTGGAGCATATGAATGTCTACATCGTCTGGAGGTATGCCTGAAAAGTTCTTTTGCTGTCATTTCTGTAAAAGGTGGTTGTAAGCTGGCTGTAATATACTGTTTGGTGTGTATGTCTTTTGCTTCTTCATCTTCTTCTCAATCTTCATGAAAATCCTTTCTATGTTGTTCCATGCCTACATAAAAACCTGGCTTTGGCTGATTCAGATTGATGATATCTTTGCTTCTGTATAGCGAGAAAACATTATGGACATCTTCTTCGGAACATCTGTGTCTTGAAAGATCAAGTACAACACTTCCGGCCCTTGAAGAATCATAGATGGGAGGGCCAAGAAACCTCCAGTAGTTATTGTCTTCTTCGTCACGCAGAGGAATCCTACCATTTTCCAAAAGGCCCAAGATATCATAGAAATCTTTGAAGCAACAGTAAGGAGAACTCACCATTTCTTCACTTTCTTCAATTAGGGCTTGTTGCCGCCTAATTCACACTTTAAGATGCAGGAAAGTCACAACCTGCTATGTGTGTCCTTGGGGGCAAGTGAGAGTTGGGGACCACTGTCACCACAGTCCACAACTCCTCCGTTTAGGCAAGATCCCAACAGAGCCAAGGGGGGTAGTCCCTATGGGAAAACTAAGTTCCAGGTTTATTAATTAATCACTGATTAATCAAAGGGATCGCTTAAAAAAGAAAGAGGCTAAGACCTTATATAAAACAAGACTAGTGCCTATTACAATGGAGTCTAAAGATAGATTGTGTCTTTATGAACTTTACAAATAAAATTGAGATTTTAATCTGCGATTAAACTATAGTTTCGGTGTTTAATAATGAAACATATGAATAAACAATATAATTATAAACAGTAATGAAATAAAACAAATGTATGGACAATGAAACAGATTTACAAGATGGCAGAAAATTGTTATGAATGAAGATTATTGAACCAGCAGTAAATTTAAAATATGAAAAGATTTTAAGCAGTTAACATTCACCACATGATCATTTGCAGAATTGAAAGTAAAAGATGTAACTGAGAAGTAAAGTGCTGGAAGTAAAAATTGTAGTGCAATGTTGAAGTGAAATAGTGTTTGAAATAGAAGAGTGTTGTAGAACCGGTTTTGAAATGTCTCTTGGTTTATTTTAGTTAATTTTATTAAAGTTTTTCTTCTTGGATTAAGTTTTGGAATCAATGGTGTGACTACCCCGATCTAGAACTTCTCCAGTCAAAGAAGGAATGCTGTTGCGCTCAACAAAGTGGGAACAAAGCCCACCCGTAGCTCACAGGTCAATCCCCAATGCCTCGGTGCTCAACAAGGAGGACGTCGAAGCGCCTAGAGACCACCCACGGTCTACTACCCCTTCTAGCTTCCTGAGGTCACTGTTTTTAGTTGACAGAAAAAGGGCTAGATGGATGCCTATTAAACTAAGACTTCCCTGTCCCCTAGTCGTATCTTGGAGTACCCCGGAGGGTGATAACCGAGTAGAGGAGCAGGATGTGGGAAGTTGTTGTTGGTAAGTTTTAAGATCAAATTTTATCTGGGTGATTAACATGCAAGGTTTATTTTAAAGCGATCAACAAGATCAACCAAACTATATCCCTTATGGGAGGTGCCGGTATTTGATCTTGGACTTGGAAAATAAAAATGTTTGATTGTAGTACAAGAAAAAGGAAGTTATTTTAATTACCTAAGCCCCCACTTCCCCTGTTTTTCATATCCGGCTTGAAGTCCCTAAAGGGAGATGACAAGCGGATAGAGGATACACAGGTTTAATGGGTTGTATGATTACTTTTTAAAACAAAATGAAATTGCATAAATAGAAACTTGAAACAACTATTATCCTATTTCCTACTCTACTTCCTAATCTATCTACTTATGGATTACAAATGCTTATAAAACTTTACAGAATACCCCAAGAGACTCTCGTTGGGGTTTACAATAAATCAGGAAAATATGAAAGAGAGGGTTGAGGGTTTGAACCCCTTTTGAAACGGTTGAAGTTTGAAGAGATCCTGGGCCTATTCGGGCATCAAATCTCCTTCACTCATGCACAACCTGTCATAAACCAGCAAGCTATTCTTCGCTGGAAATCACAGAAAACACTAAAAAATTGTTGTTAAAAGATTAGTATAAAATTTACAAATTTACATAAAAAATCTGAATGTGAAATATTGCAGAAATAAGAGCTTTAAAGGGCTGGAAACTCAAACCTAAACAGTGTTTAAACAGCAGAAATATAAGCCCTAACTAATATATAATAGGTTGGGGCCCTAAAACAAAGGTTATATTCACTATACGGTGAATACAACCCCTTTTCAGGAAGGCCGAAAGTAGATGGCCGAATTTAAAATATGCCGGAATGAAGCCCTTTTTCTGAAAAGGGGTGGTATTCACTATATAGTGAATATAACCTTTGTTTTAGGGCCCCAACCTATTATATATTAGTTAGGGCTTATATTTCTGCTGTTTAAACACTGTTTAGGTGGCTGGAAACTCAGTTTTTAGCCCTTTAAATCTCTTATTTCTGCAATATTTCACATTCAGATTTTTTATGTCCCTCTGCAAGCTCCTTCTCTTGATCTTCATTATGGAATTCTTCGATTTGTTTGACAAAATCCTCAACCAAAGGTTTATCAACAATGGCTTCTTCCTGAGAGCTTTGTAGGAGTTGATCTTCATCACTATCTTCATCTTCAAGCAACGGGTTAGAACTGCCTTTGTTAATGAGATGCCCAATATCCCCTCCGAAATAAGGATCCCATCTCTCACAAAAAACTTTGATAAGTTTTTCAAGCGAGTGAATTCCTTTCTTAGGAAGCACACTATACCATTTTTTCACATTTTTGCTGGACAAACCAAGAGATATCTTGAACATCTTCATCTTAACATCCCCATGTACCACATTCAACTTAGAAATAGCTCCCATGAATAATTTAATATGCCATTTCAGTTGAATCATCTTGTACATGGAATTTCGGTATGCATTTCCTCCAACTCTTGACATCGAATTGATTAGAATATCCTAGGATCCTCGAGAAATCCAGTGGATCAAACCAATTATGCATTCATGGTTCATTAAAAAACGCCTTATCATCTCTTTATTGATGCCAAAATATGTGGAGTCTCCAAGATGATCTCTTCTTCTTAACTGACAGATGTGCTCATCTCTACACCCAACATGGTCATCAAAAGTTGACGCTTCTATCTCGAAGTGTACTTCTTTGTTCTCTTTTTTCTTCAATGGAGTTGCCAGATAAGACCTGCAAGGTTAGTCGTTAATAATAATCTCATCAATTATAAAAAAATGTGCCTCAACTTTCTTACCAAATGTGTCACTCTTGCCAGAGGGATGAATGTACTAGACTCAAAACCTCTTACAAGGGAATGTCATCATTTTTCCCTTGAGACCCCGACAACGACGCAAAAAAATGTTATTGGTCAAAATAACACCCTTATTCAAGGTCACGGATCTCGATGCAACGAGTGGTAAGCATGAGAGAAGCTAGTGCCCAATGTCACCACAACCTAACTTCTTAACACTTTAGGTCAACTCTAATACCAAGGGGATTCACTCCTAATACTAAGGGGGGTGTTACCAACTTTTTTGTACCATAGTTGGGTTACCTGAGGAGCCGCCGGTTGACAGACTTGTTCAAAGTCTGATTCCAGTGTATCAGTTGATCTGTCTGCTTGTCTAGCCAATATTGGCTGGTCACTTTTTTATTTGAATAATTTTGACCATGGCTCCGCAGGGTTCGTAATAAAATATGCTAGTAGGATATTTTTTAGTGGTTCGGTCTCCTGAGACGTAGAATCTCAAATAGGGTATTCCAGGGAGTTTTTTGCCTCTGACAATTATGCTTTGCCTTCAGCCGAGTATAATTGATGAGGTTTTCTCCTGCTTCCTCCAAAGCTGGAATGCCCGATGTTGAATTCTGGGCCTTGGGGGGTTATTAGAGCCCAATTGAGTGTTATAAGCCTACTAGACATTATTTAGATAGATCATGGTCATGTACTAAGTCATCTGGACATATAATTTTTTTTCGAAAAAATCTTATTCGAACGGGGAAATTTTTTTTTTATTTTAATTTTTTAATTTTTAATTACTTTTCCTAAGTTTTTGGGTTAATTTTTCCATAAATTAAATGGAAAAAACCCGTTCGTGGTAAGTCGGTCATCCGAACTCCGAATTCAGTGATTGAAGGCTTTAACCTTAAGCCAAAAATCATTCTTGATCAGCCAGCCAGTTAGAACCAACTTTCAGATCAACAATCAGACACATAATGCCTTTTTTCTCAAAAAAGTCAGTTTTGAGTAAAAAAATGAATTTTTATTAAAAAATGATTATTTTGGAGAAAATTAAAACTCTCCAAATTAATCCAAATTCAGTAAAATAAAAGGCTAAATGACATCTCATGGAGCACTTATGATGATTGGAGTTATCATAACTCAGCTTTAGTCATCATTAAGAGAGCAATTAATTTATTATCAGTTAGCAGACATGTCATCTCCAGCTAAAGAATGAGATGGAGAGCACTCATTGGTCCGGTGATTTGAACGAGGTGAAGACTGAAGCTTACACCATCAGTAGGTTTCCAGACCTAGCAGGTAGCTTTCCTATGCAGCAGGGTGCCTCCTTCAATAGCTCACGCCCCTCTCTCTCCTGAGGGCGCCTTCCACACGTGTGGGCTCATTTGTGGATGGATTTCGGTGTTTAGGGTTGGAGTGGGGACGCCTTGCCTGGGTGGAGGCCTCCCCTCACTCCCGGTTCTCCGATTTAGGTCTGGCATCTCTGTTTGGTGGCCAAGCTAGTTAGGGTTTGAGGATTGGTTTTAGGGTTCTAGCACTCTCTCATTGTACAAATAGAGGCTCCTTTAGCTCTATTCGGATGGAACTTTTGTGCTGGAGTTACTCTACAAAAATTGTAATAAGCTTACATTTGATTAATAAGATTTTCGACTTTAGAGGTCCATCTCTTTTTGCATATGGTGAATGTTCTATGGTTGAGGTGATACTATTCCTAAACCCTCTACTCTTTCTTTTTACTTGAATGAGATCTAGTTATATGTTAAGCTCAAGAGGGCCACTATTGGCACGGTAGATTAGCTGTTTGTAGTTTCAATTCAGTTATTTATGCAAAGTAGGTTCTAATTGTGATGAATATGAGTAGTTAGTTATACGTAGTATTGATCTCGATTGAGTTTCCTTTGCTTACTTTTCATATATATGATCTCACTTGTATCTGAGTTTTGGTATTAGCAGGTCACAGGTTGAAGAAGGGTGCGAGTTCAGCTACATCCATCCCAAGCTTCAAGCTACCTACCATTTAACATATTGTAATTGCAGGGCCTACAAGATCGATCTCTTCCCATTTGAAAGAAAGCTGGAGTCTTCATCCATCTCGTGTTCCATCCACAAGAAAATCTACTTCTTTAAATTTTGTACTTGCTCATAAAATAGATCTAAGCTTCAAATCTCTATTATTTCAGATCTGTTTTTAGGGCCTTTGCTAGATCTAGTTTACTTTTTTAGATCTAGGGAAATTTTTTATGCTTTGCACATAAAATCCAAAAAAAATTTTAAGTATAAAATTTTTTTTCAAATTTTTTTTTTTGTGCATTGTCTTTCCTACCATATTCTAACAATACATGTTTGCTGATTTTTTACTTTTGTGATAGGTACAGTGGAAATGCTGACAAAATTTTGAAGAAGCAAGCCCTAAAAACTATAAATTCCCTCTTCTTCTTTTCCCCTTCTACAGATTGCTCCAAAGACCTTTCAGGATCAAAGAAAAGGAAGCAAAAAGAGCAGCAAAAAAGGAAAGCATTGCAACCAAATTAATAAAAAGCAAGTGGGATTACGGCTCCCACACCTCTCTTCCCCCATTTGGGGGAAGCTTGTATCGTCTCCCATTTTCATGCTTTGATTCATGTTTTGCTGAAAGTAGGATAGAGTAGTTTATAATCTTTAGAAGTTTTCCTTTTTAACTTGATAGTTTATTTGCTAATTAGTTTATCATACATGAAAAATGAAGAAAAATATTTGATTTGATAATTTATTTAAGCATTGTACAATTTCCGTTTTTTTGTATACTTACCCCCTTACTTTCTCGATTAGGGCCCTAAAAAGCCTGAAAGAGACTCTTGGGTAGTTAGATTGTTATTGTTTTATTTCTTTCATTTTAGATTAACAAATTAAGTAAGACTCTTGAACTTGCAGTAACACAAGTCAAGAGCACTCTCTATCATAGAGCATCATTAGTTTTGCACATCCTTGCATTAGGCATTTAGATTAATTAAGTCTCTTGAACCTTTGTCATAAGACAAGGTCAAGAGTGCTCTCTATCGGAGAGTTTTAATTAACCGATTTAATAAAACTTTCAACACACACCCCTTTAATTAATTAACTCCCTTCCCTCCTTGCTGGAGTATGCTCTGGCCGATCTCAGATCGAAGTACCCAGAAACGACACTGGATCTTTAAACCCTGCAAGAGTAACCTAATAATACTTAACACCTCGTAACCAACGCACCGGCATTGTAGGGATTCTTTCAAAGTACTTCCTAGTAGAGGCGCTGGAATCCTGCTGTCTAAGCTTCTCGGCTAGCTGGTCAATATTTGCGATACCAGCCTGGGATACTGGGAAGGCCCGACATGTCTTCAACGGAGGGAACTTAGAAGATTCTCCCGGCTTTTGATAAACCTTCGTTGACACCTTAATTAAGAACACATAAAAACCTTAAAACCTACCAAGAGCACTTGCATCACCTAACATTCACTAGCTTGATTTCTAGACTTGTTTAATTCTCTGGCACATTTCAGCTTCATTGACTCCATAAGGCACTGGTCCTTTTTAATTTGCATAATTATATTATTTGATAAATGGTCTATGGTTTATCATAATTTCTTTCTCTGAATGCACTATTAAAGTCTGGAATTTTTGCTTATCTTTGTAATCTCTTGTTAGCAACGTGGATTGCTTTTGATTTAGTGTCATATTCATAATAAACAAACACTTCAAATCATAATAACTCCTAAACAACACCCATCCGCATCTGCAACTAATCAAAACACTTTAACAACTTAAGAGCCATAGAAACTCTTTTGTAGGGACTACCCCCCTTGGCTTCGTTAGGAGTTAGCCTAAACGGAGGAGCTAGGAGTAGGTGACAATACCTAGCTCTGTGCTTGCCCCCAAGGTCACACCTCTCCCCCTTTCCTAAGTGATGAGACAGCTTTTAGAATATTTCTGTTGCTGGTGTGCAATTGCCGGACAACAGGGGGATCCCTAGAACTTGGTGAATGATATCTGCAGTTACTTAAACAACACACAAACACCTTTCCCAAGAAACCTCTTAGCAAAGATCAATGCCTTATGGAGTCTGTTGATGTAATTGTAACTTCAGAATGTATTCACTTGTATAACTTATGTATTGTGCCCTGATGTTTATTTCGGGAAGTGTTTGTAATGTAATTGAGTCATGTCATGCCCCTATGTTCCGATCGGGAGTTTCTATAATGTGAACAAGTCATGTCAAGTCATTGTGGGTAACCCTCCTATTGATCAAGGGTTAAAGTCCCCACAGTTGTGGGGCAGTAGGGTTATTAGACTCTCCTAGAGATGTAGGCTCTAGTAAGTAATTGTTAAGTGAGGCCGACATTTTAAAGTGGACATTAAGTGAACGAAAGAATATAAATAGAGAGTGAGCCTCTCTATTTATCACATACACACTCACTCATTGGGGCGCATGAGTGAGAGAGAAGTTGCTGGGATGAGAGAGAGAGACTACTGCTGTCGGGAGATCATCTTTATGTTTTCGGGTTTTACTTTTGGTGCTGATTCTATCTCTGAGGAAGTTGCGGGGTTTTCTACATTTATGGTTTCCCCAAGGAAAAACATTGTGTTCATTGTCTCTTGTGTTTGATTGTTGTTGTTATTCTCTCAGTTAAAGATCCTAATATAATGCTAGCTTGAATGATAAAAATCTAACATGGTATCAGAGCTAACCTGAGAAGAAGACACTGTGCAGCTGTGGAAACTAGGGCTTCCTATTTTTTGGATCTCTCTCCACAGATTTTCAGCAAAAGAAGGTTGGGATGACTCTCCTCTCTAGGGCGCATCTTTCTGTCGAAGCAGAATCTGATTTTGAGCATTTTTAGTTTTTGACCCGACACTACTGTCGGAAATTAGGGCTTTCCATAGAAGTGGAATTTTTGAGTGAGCCCAGGCCTGGATTGATCTCCTCCTCAAAATCAAAGTTTAGAGATCAAGATCAAAGCATTTGGTTGGACAGAACTTCGGGAAAGTCAAACCCTAATCTGCTCCTGAACCAACACTGCAGAAATTCAGCTTCAGATCCAGTTCCGACATCTTGACCTGGTAAGATCTAAATCTTTTGTATTTCCATTTGAGGTTCTCAGTTAAGATGTCTCACCATACCAATCTTGATGAAAAGCTTGAGGGAGTTGATAACTTCCGAGCTTGGAAGTATAGGATCTCCCTGGTCCTGGAAGAAACTGAGTTGGACTCCTACATCAATGAGGAGGTTCCAGTTCCAGAGGGAGATGAGGCTAAGGACTTACACAAGGAGAAGTTGGTTATGGCTAAAAGGATTATTGCTGATTCAATCAAGGATCACCTCATACCACAGGTGTCCTCCCTAAAGACACCTAAAGCTATGTTTGATGCCCTAACCAAACTGTTTGAAGGAAAGAACATAAACCAAAAAATGACTTTGAGGAACCAGTTGAAGAATGTGAAGATTCAGAATGCGGAGACCATACAGTCATACTTCACAAGGGTCTCCCAGATCAAAGAACAACTTGAAGCAGTGGATGAAGAAGTGGAGAATGCAAAGATTGTAATGACCACCTTGAATGGTCTCCCTAGGACATGGGACTCTTTCATTCAAGGGATATGTGCTAGAAAGAAGCTAGTCAAGTTCATCAGACTATGGGAAGAATGCTCACAAGAAGAAGCTCGGATAGCAGCTCGAGAAGAAAAGATGGGAAGTGAAGATCAAGCTCTCACAGTTCAATCCAAGAAAAACAGAAGGGACCATCATCATCATTCTAAAGGTAATTATTCTTCCTCCAAGAAAGCTCAACTCAGATGTTATACTTGTGATGGAATAGGACACTATGCCAGAGATTGTCCTAGAAACAAAAGAAACTCTCACAAGAAGAAAAACAACAAGAGAAGACATCATGCTCATGCTGCAGAAGATGATGAACCTTCCACAAAGAGAAACAAGCAAGAAAGTGATGATTCTTCAAGTGATGAAGAATATGTTTTGATTTCCACTCTCACGGGAAACATCACATGTGGAAGCAATGATTGGCTTATAGACAGTGGGGCTTCCAAACATATGACAGGATTCAAAGAGTCTTTTGTGAGACTATCAGAACATGAATCACCCCACAAGGTGAAACTCGGAGATGACTACCAGTATCCAATAAAAGGTAGTGGGGAATCCTCCTATAAGCTAGACTCTGGAAAGTCTATGAAGATGAAGGATGTATTGTTTGTATAGGGACTTAAGAAGAACCTCCTCTCCATATCTGCATTAGATGCAAAAGGCATGAGGGTTGCATTTGTAGATGGCCAAGTTCTCATGTGGCCAAAGGGAAAGACTTTTGATGATGCAGTAGTGATTGGGGAACAAGAGGGAGGCCTATACAAATTGAAGGGCCATCCAAAACAAGCTTTGGTCCATGACACAGTAGAGCCAAATGAACTTTGGCATAGAAGGCTTGCACATGTACACTACATAGCACTACCACTTGCAAGAAAAGTTGTTGAAGGTCTTCCAAAATTTCAGGAAAAACATGATGGAGTCTGCAAAGGGTGTGCGAGAGGAAAGAACACAAAGAAGACATTTCCAAGTAGCAATAGCAAGGCAAAAGGAATCTTGGAAATCATTCACTCCGATGTGTGCAGTCCAATGTCATCACGTTCATTAAGCAGGTATGTATACTATGTTTCTTTTATTGATGATTTTCCTAGGAAGACATGGATTTACTTCATGAAGAACAAAGATGAAGTATTCAGCAAGTTCAAGGAATTCAAAGCCTTGATTGAGAACCACACTGAAAAGAAGATCAAGACCTTTTGATCAGATAATGGCGGAGAATTCACATCAAATGAATTCAAAGAATTATGCAAAGATTCAAGGATTAAGAGAGAGTTAACCACTCCATATAATCCACAACAGAATAAGGTTGCAGAAAGGAAGAATAGAACGATCATGGAAGCTGCAAGGGCTATGCTTCATGATCAAGATCTTTCCATGCATCTATGAGCAGAAGCTGCTAGAACAACGGTGTATGTATAGAACCGTACTCCACACAGAGTACTCAATAACAAGACACCTGAAGAAGTCTTTTTCGGCAAGAAACCAGAAGTCAGCCATCTTAGAATATTTGGCTGTCCAGTGTACATACACATTCCAAAAGAAAAGAGGACAAAGTTAGATTTTTCAGGAAAGAAGGGTATATTTGTGGGATACTCTGAAAGCTCGAAGGCTTACAGAATATACTTCCCAAGATTCAAGAAGATCGACATCAGCAGGGACGTAACATTTGACGAAGACCCAGCTTACAACAAATCCAGAAAGAGGCTTGCTGAAGAACCTGAAGAAACAAAAGCACCCAGAATTCATGACACAACCATGAACTAAGAAATTCAAGAAGAAGATCGAGAATTAGAAGAATCTCAAGAACATGTAGATCCACCTCAGGAGAAGAATCCTCACAAGAGGAAACCTGCTTGGGTACAAGAAGCTATCCAAGGTGCAGAAAGATATGGGGCTCCAGAAGAGAATCACAGAGAAAGAAAGAGGACCAGGTCTTGCTCTGGGGATGTACCCTTATTATGTGATTTCATCGATAAAGAACCTTCCAACTATGAAGAAGTGGCAGAAAAAAAAGAATGGAAGGATGCTATGATCGAAGAGTATCAATCGATCATGAAGAATGATGTTTGGGATGTTGTCCCAAGACCATAAGGGAAGTTTGTTGTAACTTCCAAATGGATTTACAAGATCAAGCATGCTGCAGACGGCAGCATAAAAAAATATAAAGCAAGATTTGTGGCTTGTGGCTTCTCCTAGAAAGAAGGAATAGATTATGAAGAAACTTTTGCACCTGTAGCTAGATACACTTCCATAAGATCAGTACTTTCTCTAGCTGTAGTAATGAAATGGAAGATACACCAAATGGATGTCAAGACTGTTTTCTTGAATGGTGTAGTGGAAGAGGAAGTATATGTAGAGCAACCACTCGGTTTTGAGACACATGACAGGGAGTCTCATGTATGTAAATTGAAGAAATCCCTGTACGGTTTAAAACAGGCACCCAGGACATGGTACAACAGAATTGACAGCTTTCTATCCAGTTTGGGCTTTACCAAGAGTAAAGCAGATTCCAACCTTTACTACAAGGCTGAAGATGGTAACCCAGTGATACTCCTACTGTATGTAGATGATCTGTTTGTAACAGGTATGGATGGGTTGATTGCTAATATGAAGAGGAAGCTTGCTGCCGAGTTCGAAATGAAGGACTTGGGTATGATGCACTATTTTCTAGGCATGGAGGTGTGGCAGAATGCGGATGGAATCTTCCTCGGACAAGGGAAGTATGCAGTGGAGATCCTGAAGAGATTTGGGATGATGGACTGCAAGGTCATAACCACACCTATGGCATCGAACCTGAAGCTATTGAGTGATGCTTCATCAGAAGCGGTTGATGCTATGATGTATCATCAGATGATTGGGTCCTTGATGTACCTGACGAACACGAGACTAGATATTTGCTTTGCTGTGAACACCTTGAGCCAGTTCCTGACAGATCCGAGACATGTTCACTTGATTGCTGCAAAGCATATTCTGAGGTACCTAAAGGGTACAGTTGATTATGGGCTCAAGTATGAGGCGAATCAAAAGATTAACCTGGAAGGTTATGTTGATTCAGATTGGACAGGCAGTGCCATTGATGGGAAGAGCACTTCAGGGTGTTGCTCCAGTATGGGATCAGGTGTGATCTCTTGGTTTAGCAAGAAGAAATCTTGTGTGGCACTGGTGATTGAGGGATGTGTTCTCACTTGATCAGATATAAGGGCTGATGCCATTCTCTGGGAGAATGGAGTCTCCTTGTCATTTACCAGGAACCCTCAGTCTGGGACTGAGAGCCATTTTGACATGGTGAGAGGATTAGTTCCTTCCATGGTCAGATGTAAGGGTTGTGCCATTCTGACATGGGGGCAGGCTGGGCCCTCCCATGGTCAGATGTAAGGGTTGATGCCATTCTCTGGGAGAATGGAGGCACCTGGTCAGTTACCAGGAACCCTCAGTCTGGGACTGAGAGCCATTCTGACATGGTGAGAGGATTGGTTCCTTCCATGGTCAGATGTAAGGGCTGGGCCATTCTGACATGGGGGCAGGCTGGGCTCTCCCATGGTCAGATGTAAGGGCTGGGCCATTCTGACATGATGGTGGATGTGTTCCTCTCATGGTCAGATGTGAGTGCTGGGCGTGCCTTTCTGACGAGATGAGGTCAGATGTAAGTGCTGGGCGAGCCATTCTGACTTAGGGTCAGATATAAGCGCTGAAGAAGACCTACATGGAGGCTAGGCCTACAACCAGCATGAAAAAGGGTTGGCTCTGTAGAACTTCCTGTGACGAGAACAATCAAGAGATAGCACCAGTGATGATAACCCATTGATGATCCAGATCGAGTGATGATCCAGATCCAGTGATGATGATCCAACAGTGATGATCTAGATCGAGTGATGATCCAGATCCAGTGATGATGATCCAGCAGTGATGATCCAGATCAAGTGATGATCCATATCCAGTGATGTTGATCCAGTGATGATGATCCAGATCAAGATGAAGTTGACTTGAAGATGAAGAAGACTTGAAGATGACGAGGACTCAATGATGATCCAGATGATATAGAGAAGAAGACTTGTGTTGATAAATTGTGTCGAGAGAATACCTTCCTAGTTAAGAGGGAGTGTTGATGTAATTGTAACTTCGGAATGTATTCACTTGTATATCTTATGTATTGTACCCCAATGTTTATTCTGGGAAGTGTTTGTAATGTAATTGAGTTATGTCATGCCTCGATGTTCCGATCGGGAGTTTCTATAATGTGAACAAGTCATGTCAAGTCATTGTGGGTAACCCTCCTATTGATCAAGGGTTAAAGTCTCCACAGTTATGGGGCACTAGGGTTATTAGACTCTCTTAGAGATGTCGGCTCTAGTAAGTAATTGTTAAGTGAGGCCAACATGTTAAAGTGGACATTAAGTGAACGAAAGAATATAAATAGAGAGTGAGCCTCTCTATTTATCACATACACACTCACTCACTGGGGCGCATGAGTGAGAGAGAAGTTGCTAGGATGAGAGAGAGAGACTACTGTTGTCGGGAGATCATCTTTATGTTTTCGGGTTTTACTTTTGGTGCCGATTCTATCTCTGAGGAAGTTGCGGGGTTTTCTCCATTTATGGTTTGCCCGAGGAAAAACATTGTGTTCATTGTCTCTTGTGTTTGATTGTTGTGCTTGCTATTCTCTCAGTAAGATCCTAATATAATGCTAGGTTGAATGATAAAAATCTAACAGAGTCAACATAATGTAGTAATAACACTAAGTGAGAGGAAGGAGTTATAACACTTTGTCACGGATTTCAAGAAATATAACTTCAATATGTTACTGCTGCTATGAAGCTGCAATAGTCAAAACACTTCAAAAAACTTGATAAAAATTGATCAAAACAATGCCAACTTACCATGTGAGATGTACCTTGTATAGTAGGGCAAGTGGCAAGCCTTCGGAGGGCGAATAGAAACTCTAAATCAGATCTGAAAATGAAAAATATGATCTGGTATGTGCCCTAGAACAACCCCCAAATAGATGGTGGTCTTGCTTATCACGTTTCCCAACGTGTTCAACCTCCAAGGTTCAATCTAGGCCCAAAACCTTGCTTTTTAGACCATCAAACCTGGTTGATGATGAATATACTTGTTGTACCTACAATAATAGGTCTGCAAAATAAAACCCTAGCAAGCATAGGTCACTGAAAACCTCACAATTGAACCGTAGTAAAAGGACGCCTTTAAGAATCTACCATTAAATTACCGAGGGCACATTTTTCATCTGAACAGAAGTTCTAAATTCCGAATATTTTTCGAAATATGAATTTTTCTAATTTTTAGGGGTTTTCCAATTATATATATATTTTTATATTTTTACAATACATATACAAACATAATTTTGATAAAAATGTGAAGAGAAGGGGTTATGACCTTAGTCCTTAACCCTAGGGAAATTAGAGATGGAGGTCAACGTCCCTACTCAATTTGGCTATTCAAGTTTTACCAATTAGGGCAAAGGCTAGTAACCCGATACTACGTCAAAGTAGCCAAACCTTAATTAGGGCAAACAATAAATGCTAAGGTCCATAGTGGAGAACTCCTTCAAGAGGAAAGTCTTTTCAAACAAGACTGGCAAGATGTCAATTAAACCCTAATCTACCTTGCTTAAGGTGCAAAAGCAACGCCAAACAAGAAAATGGAGAGATCTTACCAACATCAACCAAGGAAAGAGCAAGAGAGAGAGTTCTTAGGTCCTCCTTACCCACGAGTTATTACAACTATTCTTTGGATCAATCTTGCAAGACAACAACCCCTAGAAATATCATCATTCAACCTTCATCACCTAAAGATCATCCCAAAAAGAGAGGTGTGCCTCACTCAAATGCTCCAAAAGACTAAGATAAAAAGAAAAAAAGTACATAATTAGAACCCTTGTTTTGTTTCAAATGAGTGCTAGGATCCTTTATTTATATGAGGCTTCCTGGACTTTTCTAACTTTAGAACCTACCTTACTAAAGATAAAATAACTTAAAAGTTAGGGTTGTCACCCACAAGTTGGGGATTCAACCACAAACGATTAAAAATACTAATAAAATGATGCAATTGGCTTCATTAGAACGAAGTGATGAGCCAGGGGAGGACGTCATATCCCAACTAACCCCAACAATGTAGAAGATCCCTCAACTCCCTCCCCTTTACCAAGGAAAAGCTCTCTAGAAGAAGGTGACATCATGATGAAGTGTGCACATGTGAACTAAGAGGAGGGGTCATACAAGAAAATGAAGGTTCAACTTCTAAAAGCACAAACATAAGTGTGGCTAGGAGTCCCTAAGCCATGTGTCTTAATGGGTCAATCCCAAGAAGCATCAGACACCAACCTAGGGCACAAGTGATCCAACATGAAAGGGGGCTTCTCCCCATCATGGGGCAATCAACAATGCCACTAAGCCAACACTTCTTGGAATGAAAGCCAAGAGGACCTACCATGACTAAACCATGGGTCTTGAGCCTAACTAGACCAACATTTTTACAAAAACAAGCCCAAACTTGGCCTTTTTTAATGGCAAAATACCCCTTCACTCTAGTTTATCTTGAAAGGCATGTTGCAGACAATCTAGGGCATAACACATGGTACTAGTTAGTTCGTAACTCTTGTTTCTCAGAAACTTGTTTGAGGATACTTATGGTGTAGGTATATTATCATGTATAACATGACTAGATATATGGTGATGTACTATGATGATCACTTGCACTTGTTATGCATTGATTTAGGAAATTAGACACGTCCAAAACCCCCTTCGTGTCCTGTTGTAATGTCCTTTCTTGTTATGCAATTAGAGGTAGCTTTACGAGGAGTAAAATGAGGATAACCGTGGCTCGGGCGATTTGGCGAGTTATATGATGCTTTCAAAGGTTCGATTACCATTATTCATCATCAGGATCATTTCCACATAGTTCGTTCGAGGTTCCGTTGCATTTCGACAATTTCCATAAAGTGGGTGAATTATTAGGCATAATTTAATTAAATTCACTAAAGGTGCCATCTCAATCATATTTATTGAGGGAACACCTTGGTGTAATAGCTTGTTGGAATTGGGACAAAGAACTTTAAGTGTTGGGAAGATGAAAAGTGACTTCCTGTGCCCAAAAACGTTTAATATGAAATAAACTACTTTTTGGGAGTAAAAAGGCTTAATAAATTAATAAAGTGACGAAGACTTTATAAAGTCACTTTATTAATTAAAAGGGCGGAAAAAGGTAAAATTGGGCCTAAGGGGGTCAATCTAAAAATAAAAGGTTGAGAACATACTTTCTCATTAAAATTTCATTTCATATTTAATAAATGAGAAAGGTGGATAAAAGGAAGTAGAAGGGTCACAAGGGCCAAAGAGAAAATATAAAAAAGAGAGAAGCTCATTTTCTCATTCATTCTTGTCTATTTGCATTTTTGATATCGAGATCTCTAGAGCTTTAAGCTTCTCTTGGACGAAACCCTAGGAGGAGGAGAATGGTTTCGATAGTGAAACGAATCTATCCTAGCCATTGCTGAGGAGGAATCATCTCAGATTTCTCAATTGCACTTCATTGCCATCATTTTGATTTGCATTCCTTCTTACAGATTTGAGTAAAGAGTGGTATCTTTATTGAAGTTTTTGCTTGTGGAGGGCGCACTTGAGGAGAAAGGACCCATTTGCAGGTAGAGGATGCACTGGTGATTGGTGGCGTCTCTTGCATTTCATTCTATGGAAAGAAGCTACATTTCTCTAGAGGGCGCACTAGGTATTTGACTGAACTTGCAGAGGAAGCAACCCCTAGGGGAAACTCATACCTTCCTTTTCTGATGATCTTCTATAAGGGCGTATTCATTGTGGAGTCCCCAAATTTGTGGCCTGTTTATGCCTGAGTCTGTACATTATTTGTGAAGGGCGTGTTGACTGCGAGAGAAGAAGTTATTACTGTCCATTTCCAAACCTCTTCTACAGTTAGTATTCTTCATATTTAGCAAGCGGAGACTATTGCTGGTTTCTCAAGAAAGTGATCTGTTGTAGCATTCTGGGCGTTCCACCTCATATTCAAGCAGTCACCAACACTTCCAAATCAGCATCAACGCTCAGGAAATCTATTATATAAGCAATCACTGAGGCAAGTCAAGAACTCTGCAATTTTAGGAATCTTTTCCATTGTTATTCTCAGCATTATCAGCCATGGAATTTGTTACTCTCTTGTGGGTATGTGATCTTCATCAAATACTGTAAGTGACTGTTTATTCGTGGAGTTTTCCAGATCTCAAAATAAGTAAAAATTCAGACCTCAGTAGTTAAGAAATTTAGTGTGTATTGGTTGGAAATTTGCAACACTGTCTATTTGTATGTTGAATAAATCCATGGTTCACATGCTTATGGAAATGACCACTTATTGATGAAGATTCCTATGCTAGAGTTAGGAACTCAAAATTATATGCACAGTATTATTTACACATTTCTTGCCAAGCTTTGGTCTTTCAATGGTTCCCTTCAGTAGTAAGTGTATACTACAAACAACATAGTGTTATTATTTTGTCAAAACTCAGTGAACCAACAAACTTATCTCCATCTCAGTGGGACAATCCAATTCAATTGACGGTGCAATTAACAGTCAGGGACACACTTTGGAATTTAACAAGGGGCCAGGAGAGCAGCTTAAGTGTTGAAGAAAATTTGAATTATTCTATAGATCCTTGCACTAGGGGAAATAGCAATCCTACACCTAAGAGAGATACTACAGTGGTATCAGAGCACAATTATCCTGCATGCCTGTTGGGTATTTGAACCTTGTTTCAGTTAATCAAATTCAGATCAGAAATTCCAGTTTGGGCTACATGGATACTGTTAGGAATCCAATGAGTGTGTTATCACATATATAGTAGCCAGGCTACCATATTCTATTTTTCAGACACAGTACATTTTTCAGCTAGATCTCTTACATATGAGATGCTGAGATGAGCAGTTTTGACGGATCATAATTGTATTGGTGGACTATTGTACTCTCCCATGTCAGCACCGAGTCTCAGGACACTCAGATTTGAGGACCGATGGAGCCATTTAGTCATTACAGAGTAGTTATTGATGCCCAGTTTTATATCAGTGCTTTCTCATTGGACAGATAATGTTTCAGATGGATTATATGCATGATTATGACTCAGTTTTTTATATTGTGTTATGGTTATTATTGCTTTTATACTCATCTTTGTGACATGTATTAACATGTAGTGTCATGATCTGGCCGTCATAATAATATGGACTTTGATGTATTTGTATTTATGTATTGATGTCCCTACTCTGACTTTGAAGTTCCTGATCTATACTCATTGGTTTTACCCTCCTTAGGGAGAATAGAGGTAGTCATTTCCACCAGTGTTTTGGCTTGCTAGTGTGGGCTTCATCATTCACTATCTCCACCCATCCATTTCCTTCCAGTTTAGTCTTCAACCTGACTGACTTCTTGACTTATGGCATGGAGGACCTTTCCCCGCTAGAATCTTTGTTGGACAAGCCTCCCTGTTTATATTGTGTCTCGGCTCTGAGTTGGTGACAGAACTTGCCTTTGGTGAGTTGGATTGTATGCCTAAATCATTCCGGTTGGTTGTCCCGATGTTTGGCACTGTGCAGAACTCCCCCTGGTCACTTGAGATGTTGGCTAAAACTAAAAGCTCATGTACTACCAGCATTGAAAATATTATATATGCGCCCATGGAAAATGAAAATGCTAAAACTATGTTTCTTAACATATGTGAAAGAGGGCAAGAGCAATGAAATGCTAAAATACCCCTTGAAGGGTATAAGAAAAGGTCCAAAAAGCAATGGTTAAAATATGCTATATCTAAATATTGCTGACCTTATAAATATAAATATGTTTCGGATGAAAGCTGCAATTAGCTGTGCTTTTAAGCACTAGTGAAGTCCCAAAAGGGTCATATAGGCCAAAACGGCCATGGAAATAAAATTGGTGATCCTAATGAACCTGGATCAAATTTGATGTAGTCATGATGCCTAAGTTGAATAAGCACTCTCTAAACAACTCAACCATTTGTGAGGCACTGCCATTCCTTGTGTTATTGTTTGTCCGACATTGGTTTTAGTGAGTTTTTCCTTTCCATATCCAAAGTGTCATGATGTTAAGTAGGAAGTCATCCTTTGCCCTAGCCTGGTAAATTTCATCCTTCACCCTTCACTAGCAAATTGACTACAACTATGAAGTGAGTATAGTCTTGAGAGTCTAGTCTCAGTAATAATAAATAAAGCCTTATATATGTATTTGTTGATGTACCGCCAGTGAAATGATTGCTACTTGTTGTGATTGTTGCTTAAATGAGTTGTAGAGCATGTCTTATCCTTATAACACTTGCAGCAGATGGATGATAGTCTGAGTTATATTATTGGTATCTGATCATATACAGATGGTTATATTGTCTATTGGATATGGTTGATGATTAGGTAGAGACCTGAGAGGGGTATGAGTATACACCCTAGATGGATTTGGATTCTATGAGTCTAATGAGACAGTTTATTTTCAGTTTTGGGCACTTGCAGAAATGATTAGGCTCATTTTACCTTTTTGACGCAGTTTTACTTCACAGGATGATGTGTTTGAGCCATAGTGGAAAAAATCGCTGATTTTTCAGCCCAAAAAAATCGCGATTTTTTCAAAAAATTGAACATCGCGAAAAATTGGCAAATAAGGGAAAAAATCGGTAAGCAAATTTTGACCCTATTGAAGTACAAAATTTGCATTTTTTAATGCTTACCGTGGTTTTCTGATTTTTGCCGATTTTTTCATCGATGTTGCCGAGAAGAAGTTTTCTAGACCCTCGCCGATTTTTTGCCGATGCCGATTTTTTCCACTATGGTTTGAGCAGGGAGATGTTTTATTTGGATCTCCTAGGGCGTTGTATGGACATAGGGGGTGCAGCCACTTGTTTGTACCATAGTACCCCCATCCCAGAGAGCTTGGTGGGCTCAGTTTGACAACGCAGGCACCCTAGGAGGTTGTTTTGGCAGGTTCACATTTCTCGAGGCAGATTAAAAAATGATTAAATGGCTATTGAAGAAATCGATTTGGGCTAATGAGGCAAGGAAATGACATGGGATGAGTCATGATGATGAGAGTGATGTTCTCCACACCTTCTCCAACAGTTGCAGCACCTGATAGGGCCCACACCTATTGTTTGGGCATTTTTATATTATTTTCTGGAGCTTTTGGGAGGCTCACGATTTCCTCAAGGAGGCACAAAGTCAAAAAATTAAAATATTATATTATTTTATTGTGTCGTGGGGACACCCAGAGGGAGTTAGTCAACACTCCATGGACCCACCATGTGCTTTATTTATTTTTTGTGGAGTGGGGTACCCTCTTTATGGGTGATTTAGTCCACTTTAGTACTTTATGGTTATATTGATCCATGTATTGTATATTGAGCTTGTTGCCCACCTATTTCGACTAGGTGGCAACTTCATGTACATGAAGATGTACATAATTGTACAAATTGTACCTTGGAAAAATCTGAGGATTTTTCACTTCTGCAGGGCAATTGCCCCTTTGTAAAACGAAATGTCCGCTCCCCTGCGTGGGAAAATTAATGTAATTAATGTACTAGGATGGTGCACATGTATGGATGTCACCTTGGACTTGAGGGTTAGGGTCTCCTTTCATCGAGTGTTTTTTCCCTTTCCAATTAATCTTGTTCTTCAACGATTTTAATTGGTTAGGTTTTTCACTCATACCTCCAAAGTGGTGAACGGGTGCTCTAGCAACTAGGCCCATAGGTTGACGAAGGTCTAAATTTGTCTTTGTGGCCATGCTAGACATTTGTATAGAGTCTTGCGGAGTTTCATTATGTTGTATTTTTATTTATTTTTTCTAGTTAATTAATTTCACCCCTTGGTGGTTGGTTAACTAGGTTTTGATGTAATAATGTAATTGCTTAAGCACTGGCATTTTGTAATAGGGGCTATGAATGCAAGGTAAATTGCTATGAAACCCCCTAAGCCACTGCTTCGAGTCCCATGTCATTCTGACAAGGGGTTGAAGAGATAGAACAATTTTGGTCAGGAGGGGTCTATCTCTCCTAGGGAATTATTTAATTTTTCCCTAAGTTAAAATTCACATTTATTTGATTTTGAAGTAAAAATATTAAACCCTTTTGACTTTGGCCTAAGTCTAAGCCCCAAAGGAGGGGCCGCCACTCTAGTTTGGCCTAGATCTAAGATTATATCCCTATTTTAGGGAGGCGCTAGATTAGAGGAGCCAAGTCCAAGGGTAAAACCCTTCTAAAGTGGAGCGCTCAAGTGTGGTAAAGCATTTGGGGGGGCGGCTAGCCATTTCATGGCTCATTTTAAGTGGAAAACATCTCTAAAGGTGGCGGCTCACCCTAAAAACTCCTCTAAAGGTGGCGCATGCCTTAACAAACCCCCATTTTGTGGAGCGCTAGTGTGAAAGGGCCCCCATAAGGTGGCGCCTAGCCTTTGGGCCCACATCTAAACCCTAAAAGTAATCTAAAGGGAGCGCCTAGTCAAAGAACCCTAGATCTAAGGGATGAGAAAGGGTTTAGATCTAGATCTAGATCTTGGCCATTGATTAGAAAGGAGGTTGGGGTCTTCCTCAACTATATAATGAGGGTCCCAGTCCCTCATTAGGGGAATCTCTCATGCTATTGTTATGCTGCAAAAATATTGCCTTGCCTCTCCTCTCTTCTCTTCTTCAATATTTTGCCCTAGCTATTTTGCTCAAGCCCTAGAGGCTTTTTTGTACTCAAATCTTGCCCTAGTTGGGCTATAATCAAGGAAATTATTTGGAGGAACATTGTGCTATTGTTCTACATTCTTCATGGTCCATTGTTGAGGTAACTTGTATCTTGTATTTGGTTTTTGCATATTTGTATTAGTCTAGTTAGCTCTCCACAAAGTATTTTGTGGAGAGATTAGAGAGTAGAAGTATTTTTACCCTCTTTTGTGAATTGTTTAGCAAATTTCTTCAAAGTATTTTGTAGAGATTGTTAGATATTCATCACTAGGCTTACATTTTCTTGCAGATCTAATATTTTTTTACAGGTTTTCTAAGCCAAGGACATCTCTCCAAGGGTTTCATCTTCAAATCTGCATTTTCGTCCATCTCTCTTTCTCTCTCCTAAAACTAGGTTTTATTCATTATATAGTGAATAAAACCCTTGTTTTAGGGCTTTCTTTCATTATAGATTAGTATAGAATCATAAATCTGCTGTTCATATATCATTTAGAGGCCAAAAATGAATTTTTTGGCCACTAAAACTTCATTTTTTCCAAAATTTCAAGTTCAGATTTTTCAATAATTTTTCTGGGTTTTATACTAATCTGTGCTAACTTTCTGTTTTAGTGTTTCTGCAGTAAATTCCAGCAAGTAAAGTTGTTGGTTTATTGCAGGTTTATGCACAGAAGAGGGGGTTATGCTGCTCAAAATTGCCTAGAAAATCCCTAGAAAAGTTTTGGTCCAAAAGAGGCCAAAAACCTCAATTTTTCCTCTCTTTTCTACAAGATTGTAAACCCCAAAGAGAAGTTCTCTCTGGGGTATTCTCTAAAGCTTTGAAAGCTGTTGTAAATCTGTATATGAGTAGTGTAGAGATAGCCTAGAACACTAGTTGCTTAGATTTATTTTTTATGCAAGTTTTATTTATGTTGACCCACCTTCCCTTAAGGGATTGAAGTGAGGTTAGGTTAATCATTTTTATTTCTGTTTACCCACCATCTCTGTTACAGAGATTGTTGTGTGGTTAGGATATTGTTTTAGCTAATTGCATTTTCCTTTCAAGTTTCTGTTCAAAGTAATTAAATCTAATTTTTATTTCTGTCAAAGGAGTAACCATACAACCCACTGATCCGGTGTATCCTCTGTCCCAACTTGTCATCTCCCTTTAGGGACTTCAAGTTGGGTATGAAAAGCAGGAGAGGTGGGGGCTTAGCTTAATTAGAACAACTTCTTTTTTCTGCTACAAACCTTCACACTTTGCTTTTTCAGTCCAAGATCAAGTACCAGCATCTCCCATAAAGGATACCGCTTGGTTGATCTTGTTGATAGTATAAAATTAACCTTGCATGCTAATCACCAGGATTAAAATTTTCCCCTAAAATAAACCAACAACTTCACTAGCCTCTGTTCCTCTACTTGGTCATCGCCCTTCGGGGTCTTTCGAGATACGACAGAGAGTAGTGAGGTTCTAGTAATAGGCATCCACTACATATTGCTTTTCGCCAACTAAAAACGGTGACCTTGGAAGCCACGGGGGGTGAGAGATGAGGGGGTCTCACGGCGAGTACGTCCTCCCTTGTTGGGCGCCAGGGCATTTGGGGGGTGACCTGCGAGCTACGGGTGGGCTTTGTTCCCACTTTGTTGAGCACAGCAGCACTTTTTCTTTGGCTTAAGGGGATATGTGGTAGGGGAAGTTACACCACTGGTTCGAAAACTAAAACTACAAGAAGAAAAACCTTAATAAAATCTACCTAAAATAAACCAGATACATTTCAAAACCGGTTCTATAACATTTTCACTCCAATATTGCACTTGTTTCCTTTCAGTTGTTGTTTCACCTGCAAAGCAAACCTAATAATTTTCTAACTTGTGGATATTAATCAACTGGTTTACATTTTTCTGCTATTTATCTGAGCATTGTCATCATCAAGCTTATTCACAATATTACTGCTCAACTGTTTAATACTGTTCATATTACTTAACTGTGATTATATTATTTTTCATTCATCTTGATAATATTGTTCATAAATCTTTCATAACTGTGTATATTGTTCATAGTTTGTTCTCATCTCATTGTTAGATAACTTAACCTGTGGGATAATTAACCTAGACTGCATCCATTGAAAGTTGCATTCTCTGACTCCATTACTTAGGCACTGGTTATATTAAAAGGATTGACTGTCATTGAAATATTGCATCTTGCATTGGTTTGACTGTCATCTCTCAAAACCTTAGCCTCACATCTTAATAAGATCCCTTTAATTTGTAATTAATTAATAAAATCAGGAACTTAGTCTTCCGTAGGGACTTTCCCCCTTGGCTCTGTTGGGATCTTGCCTAAACGGAGGAGTTGTGGACTGTGGTGACAGTGGTCCCCAGCTCTCGCTTGCCCCCAAGGACACACATAGCAGGTTGTGATTTTCCTGTTCCTTAAAGTGTGAATTAGGCAGCAACAGAGCTCATCTCAACCATTGATTAAAACATTTTATCTTTTAATTTTAACCACTCGTTTTGAAAGTGGTTAGGATTCGGTTATGATTGTGGTTCTCTCATTTCTATTTAAAGGAGAGAGCTTCTCATTTGTAAGGGGTCTTTGGCTCTTGGATCTAGATAATAGAAAGATTTTTTCGTGGATATTTTCTGGATCTTCTTTGCATCTGATGTTCTCAAATGGTGATTGGATAGTCTTCTGCTTCCTAGCATTGGGGAAATTCATGTGAGATCTATATTTTTTCTGTTATCATTGTCTTGTATAGGAGGGCGTTTTGGCTGGAGCGTTTTTGCAGGGGGACCTCAACTCGTTCGGTTATCTTCATCTTGGATTAGGGGGTTTTCATTGGCGTCATTGTGATCTATGATTACTTCTTTTTACTTTCCTATAGCATTTGGTTTCTTTATCTTGTCTTAGCAAATCTGATATTGTTGACGTTTGCTCATGGAGGGTAGGGGGCGCATTGGTGGCTTGGGGCTTACATCCATCATAGAAATCGCGTGGATCTTCCAGAATTGATCGGGATAGCAAGGATCATCGCTGTTAAGGCTTCTACAAGCATTTCTAGGTACGATCTAACAGGTAATTCTCTTCTCTTTAGCAGATCTCAATCCATTGTACCTGTTTACCGTCCATTTTTTTGAAAATCCTTAAAATACTAAAAAACCCCTAAAAAATACTCAATTCGGGAATCGTCCGATCTTTGGCCAAACCACTGCTGGGTTTCATAGATTGGGCCTCCCCCTCACTGAATCTACTGCAACGCTGGTCAAATTCCTACTGGTCTGACCTAGATCTGAATTTTAGTCTGAAAACTGCATAGCCCCCCTACTGAAAATTTGACCTACTAGGGTTTTGACTTTTTCTGATTTCTGACTAAATAGATTGATAGATCGGGTCTCACACAGTCCAAATCACCCCAACGCTGTCCAGATTCATGACAGTGTGACCTAGATCTGAGTTTTAGACTGAAAACAACCCTAGCACCATCACTGAAAAACTGGATCTTTCCGAAGTTTACTGTTTCCAAAATCTGATAGGCTAGGCTGATAGTTCAGGTCCTGCGCACTCTAGAACATCCCTAACGCTGAGCTAGATCCAGCCTGCTTTCCCTAGATCTAAAGAAATCAGTTTTTCACCCTCTCAGCCTCAATCATCAACTTTGACTTTTTTCAGATTTGACTTTTTCCAATTTTCTTTGAACCAAGTGTGTAGATCAGCCCCTCCTGGTCCCATTTCACATTCAACGCTGAGCTGGTTGTCTGCTAGTGGCCTCAGATCTACAGATCTGTCTCATCCAACCCAGCACTAGCCTTCCTTGACTGAATTCCTGCCTTAACTGAGCCATCCGAACCAAAACACTTATCTGGGTCCACAGATCAGGGTATACCCTAGGTGGGTTCACCTCAACGTTGGGTGTATACTGACTCCATTTCCCAATGCACGATAGGCACTGATCTCCCATCCTTAGCGCTAGCCCTGAATTGACCTCTTCCCCTTGAAATTGGCTGTTCCTCGATGACTCAGACAATCACACTTGTTCACCTTTTTCATTGAGTTTGTCAGCCAGGTACTAGATAGTCTCGACTATTTTCCTGCCCATCCTTCCTCGGTTATGTTTCCCAAGGCAGAGATCATCTTCTTTAGTTGCTAGTACCAAACCCTAGATCTAACCATTTCCCCCAAAGGTCATCCGATTACTACTCTAGATCAACCAATATACTACTGAAGTCCTGATCCATCTACTGAATCCTATTGTAGATCTAGAGTTCCTGAACACCTTACACCTTACGTACCTCAAAGTTTGTTTTGATCTGATCTGGTGTATAGGTCTGATCTCTCCTATCGGGAGCAGATCTGGGTCTCCCCCATTGTTGTCTTGGACTCAGACAACATAAAGCGAAGACTGCCTTGATTGGCGTGACAACCATCTCTTTGGGAGTTTAGGCAGTCTGGGTTCCACCTCCTTAGTTGCTTTCCCCTCTACCATCCATCCTGGATTCATCATACATAGGCAACTACAGGGTTGGTGATAACAGAGTGCTTTGTTTGAATCATTGAAGCAGATCACATTTCCATTGAAAGGGAAATTGAAAGATGGTGGAAAGAACAAGAGGCCTTTGTTGCCGCCTTTCACGCACCTGGGGGGGTTAGGTTGACGTGTCAGAAATTTTCAAGCCACTAAGTTTGTCCTTGGGGACAAGTCTCGAGTCAAGTATTGTCACTTGATCTTGACTCCTCCGTTTAAGCAAACTCCTAGCGAAGCCAAGGGGGGTGGACCCTATTTGGTTGCTAAGGCTGATTAAGCTTTAGTGGTAGTGGTTTAGATGAATGCGGTTTTTAGGAGTTTTTAAACAATAACTATGAAACAAGAGATTTGTAAGATGAATAAATCACGACAGCATAAACAACACAAGAGATTTTATAAGATCATTCAACACATAAATTCTCTCAAGCAAATCTTATACAGATAGAACAATATAGGCCAGTGCTGAATTAAATGGAGTAAAAAATGTAAGTGCTGTAATGCTGGAGTGGATGTTTTGCAATTGTCTCTTGGTAACTTTTAAATTATTGTGGATTAATGAGTGGATTAATGAGGGAGGGGGGTTCCCAACATATCAAGAAGGTACAGGGAAATATGTCCAGACTCACTAAGTGTGGTAGCACACGAGGAAATGTGGGATGAATGGAGTCATGGGGGGATGTCTAACACTACACCAACAAGGATGTAGCTTGAAAGGACCCTACGGTCACTTTTCAGTTGTTCCTGCTTCCTCTATACAATTTCCCCACACAAAGCAAAACACAACGTTGGATTTTCATTGTTGGGGGTTTAATTGAAAGTGTGAGGTTAATTAAACTAGTCACCCTCGTTGCTTTTGATGCATCCAAATGGTCGGTCGAGCCGCAGAGGTGCAGAGCATACACAACGGAGCCTTGGTAAAATTTTAAGAGTTTTATAGCAAAGTTTTCTTAGTTAGAAAGGAAAACCCAAGAATCTCTTTCCAGGTCCAGTAATCGAGCAAGCCCTTGCCTGTAAACCGTACTCGGGAAAGCAAGGGGGTTTATTTTAGAAATAAAATTGCAAAATTGAAAGGTTTTCTAATTACTCCACTACGCAAATATTTTCCATTTCGGTAATTCGGTATAGCGCAGTGGGTTAGTATTTGTATTACTTTGAAAAAATGAAAGATGTATCGAAAATCAACTTATCAAAGTATACAGATTTGCAAAAAAGGAAACTAAACTAAACAAAACCTAAAAATCATGAAAAATGACACCGACACAAATCCCCCAGGGGGATGGGGAGTGGGCTATGAAGAGCCTACTCGAAAAACTTTTATTAGCTTGTTACAAAGTGCTTAAAGAAAAATGCACTTTGGTCCTTGTTATCTGGGATCCAAAGGCTTGATATTGCATAAACTTGACGAAAAGTGAAACGGGAATCTGGGGAGGCCCCGAATGGCCCAAAACTTCGAAATTTGGCTAGAGATTCCTTCTCTTTCACGTCCAATCATCACCGAGCTATTAGTCCTAAAGGATGCTCAAAAACACTTAAAGAGTGTCTCTTAACATCCACAAAAATTGTCCTAAAAAATACTAAGTTAAATCTATGATAAAAATGTGTAAAAATGACCAAGGACTTTCCTTGGGATCTTGGCTTGCCTTTTGGGCAGCCAATATGATGAGCACTTAGATGCCAAATTTTCCTTTAAACTGCAAAGAAAAACTAATTCAAGCAAGCTCAAAATCTACTTGATAATACTTGCGAAAATGGAGCTTTTCTAAGCTAGATCTACTTGAATGAATAAATCCTTTTCAAAGCACTATTAGATCTGAGCTATTTTAATCTTGAAAACTAGATCTAAATGAAAAAATTGTCTTTTAGTTCAATAGATTTAAGTAAACAAGAACAGTAACCAGAGAAGAGTATTGATTTAAAAAAGAGAAAGATGAGGTAGAGAAAAGCTTGTTGCCGAAAAGATAACCCAAGAGGATTCTTGGTGGGATGCCGAGGGACTGTGTCTCGAAAATGTTAAAATAGCAGCAACAAGGAAGGTCTTCCTGTATGCATGTGTCCTTGCATGCAGAAGACTTAAATTAGGAAACCAGTTGTATTTAATTTACTTTTCCTAAGTTTACTTCGGAAAATAAATTAAAGTGATATAAATTAACTTTAGTGAAACACTAGTTAAAGTGAAAGTGAAATTAGGGTTTTCTCTTTACCTAAAGTTATAAAAGAAAGGTCAATTAGTGGAGAGGGCACAGTTGCATTCCAACAGAGACAGAGGAAGAAGTGTGAGAGGAAGACAACCCGAAATTGCAGAGGAGAGAGACAAAAGACTTTGGTGAAGGTACACCGTACAACAACAAGATGCCTTGGGAATCATGCCATCTCACAAGTTTTTCTAAGTGATTTGTTGGGTGTTTCGATTTTTCCATCTAGGGCATAAATCGATTTTCTGATATTGTAAAAGATTTGTATTTTCTTAATAAAAATATCCTCTCATACTGTTGCATCGGTTTTTCCATCTTGGGTTTTGTCTAGGGGTTTCTACCCAAAAAGATTGTTTCGTTTCTATTGATGTGATTGATGTTTTAAATGGTTCTTAGTTTTATATTCTGCTGCATACTATAAAGAAGTTCATGTGTGGTTATTTCAGTTAAATTTAAATATATTGTTTTAGCCCTAGTTGTGCTTTGAAGAAAAATTTACATGGTATCAGAGCTCTAGTGAGCTAAAGTTGAGAGATTTGCAGCAGTCGTGATAGATCAAGGGCAGATCTATTGAAGACACAAACCTAGATTGCATATCTAGGGTTTGATAGGTACACTTCAGTATGGTCGTGCAGTTGAGAGTTGAGGATAGACTCCAGGGGGCATAGAACTTTCCTACATGGAGAAAGGATCACAAGGATCTTGGACGTTAGTGATGCAAAGGAGCACGTTGACTCCACAAAAGTTGCACCAACAGGTCCAGCAGATCTGATAGCTTGGAAGAAGATCGATTCCAGAGCCATGTTGATTATCATGGATGGAGTGAAGGATCATACAATCTCTCACCTTTATGGTAAGAAGACCACAACAAAGAGGATGGTGCTACAAGAGAGGATGCGCAACACCAAGATGGCCTAGGGAGAAGTAGTGTTGCCTTATCTCACGAGGCTCACACAGATCAGGGATGATCTTGGAGCTATTGGCTCTAAGATAGTGGATGAGGAGATAATTATGATAGCCCTCAATGGCTTCTCTAAGCCATGGGACACCTTTGTCAAGGGTGTTGTGGCTAGGGAGAAGCTCCCTGATTGACAGAGACTATGGGACAACTTTGTGCGGGAGGAGACCCGCATGGGTCAAGGATCAGGCTCATCTAGCAGTGCCCCACAGATTGTGGATGAGGAGGCTCTATCCCTTACATGGAAGAGCAAGGGTAAGGAAAAGAGGAAGAAGGATGGTAAGAAGAACCTTGACTTGTTAAAGGTCAAGTGTTTTATCTGCCACAAGCAGGGACACTTTGCCTCCCAGTGCCCAGACAGGAAGAAGAATAGTAACACTTAGATGGCTGGATCTGCAGAGGTGGATGAGTTCAGCAGGAACTTCGATGAGGAGTTTTGCTTGATAGCTTTCATGGAAAAACATCTAGTGGTACATCGATAGTGGATCATCTAGTCACATGATTGGACAGAAGAGATTCTTCAGAGACTTGCAGAGGTGGATCATCGATAGTGGATCATCTAGTCACATGATTGGACAGAAGAGATTCTTCAGAGTAACACTTAGATGGCTGGATCTGCAGAGGTGGATGAGTTCAGCAGGAACTTCGATGAGGAGTTTTGCTTGATAGCTTTCATGGAAAAACATCTAGTGGTACATCGATAGTGGATCATCTAGTCACATGATTGGACAGAAGAGATTCTTCAGAGACTTGCAGGAGGGTGGAACAGGGATCCACGTTGAGATGGGTGATGATGCGCGGTATCAGGCCCAGGGAGTTGGCACTGTTTCATTTCAGAGGGAGTTTGGCAAACCCCTCAGTTTTGTTGATGTGTTATATATTCCAGGGTTGACCAAGAACCTCATATCAGTCTCCACTTTGGAGGAAAAGGGATTTCAGTTGAGATTCCGAGACCATAGAGTGTATATCAGGACCAAGGGGTCAGATCGGAGCTTGGATCGGCTGATTGGCATTAGGAGCGAGAAAGTCATAGACTACACTTTGAGCCTGCAAAGGCTCTAGTTAGCAACGACAACAGTTAGGGTGAGTTGTGGCATAGGAGGATGGCACACTTACACCATGAAGCGCTGAGGCACTGTTATCACATATATAGTAGCTGGGACACCATCTACTATTTTTCAGATTTCAGTACATTTTTCAACCAGTTCCCCTACATATGAGATGCTGATATGAGCATCTATGATGGATCATGATTTGATTGATGGACTATAGTACTCTCCCATGCCATGACTGAGTCTCAAGATACTCATATTTAAGGACTGATGTAGTCATTTTATCCATTTGCAGAGTAGTTATTAGTGCCCAGAGTTGTATCAGTGTTTTCTCATTGGATAGATGTTGGTTCAGATGGATTATGTACATGTTTATGACTCGGCTTATATTATCTTTTGTTATGGTTATCATTGCTCTTATACTCATTCTTGTGACATGTATTAGCATTTAGTGTCATGTTCTGGTGATCATATAAATACGTGGACTTGGATGTATTGATATTATGTATTGATGTCCCTACTCAGACCTGGAAGTTCTTGATCTGTACTCATTGGTTTTGCCCTCCTTAGGGAGAATAGAGGTAATCATTCCCACCATACTTTTTCTTGCTAGTGTTGGTTTCATTATTCACTATCTCTGCCCATCCATTACCTTCTAGTTATGATTCTGACACGACCTACTATTTGACTTGTGGCATGGAGGACCTTTCTCCACTAGAGCCTCTTTGATTGGAAAAGCTTCCCTATTTATTTGTGTCTCGGCTCTGAGTTGCCTAGGTTGTGTTGGCTAAACCTGAAACAAGTAGCGTTGCCATCAATACAATGTATTTGGAAATGAATATCTTATGAAAAAGCCCATTCATGAAAAGTAGTGTTTTTAAACATACATGAATGCAAGGCAAGCCTAATGAAATTGGCTTTGAATAACATTGAAATAAATATCTTAAAAAACATTCATGAAAAGTAGTGTCTTTCAACATACATGAATGCATAAAACCTAAAATAATAAAAATCTGTGTAATAAATACATGGACCAAGGCTATGGAAAACTAAAGACCCAAAAAAGCAATGGTTCTTAAAGTTATATCTAAGGATTGCTGGCCTCACTTGTATTGATTTGGATTGTGAGCATTTGTCAAGGTGCATAAACATTTCTGAAAGTAACTTACCCATTTGTGAGACGCTGCCATCCCCTGTGTTGTTGCTTCTCCGTCATATGCTAGAGTGAGTATTCACTTTCCATATCCAAAGTGTCATAGTGTCGAGTTGGTGGTCACCCTTTGCCCTAGCCTTCTGAATTTTAGCCTTCACCCTTCACTAGCAAATTGGTTACAATTTACAACTATGAAGTGAGTCTGGTCTTGAAAGTCTGGACTGAGTTATAGTTAATAAATGTAAACCCTATATATTTGGTTGATAGGTCGCCAGTGAAATGATCGCTACTTGTTATGATTATTACTTGAATGATTTGTAGAGCATGTCTTAACCTTTGAACACTTGCAGCAGATAGATGTCATCCTGAGTTATATTATATGGTCATATTTATAGATTATTATTTTGTCTATTTGGGTATATTGGATATTGTAGATGATCATGCAGAGACATATAGGGTGTATGAGTATGCACCTTAGATGGATTTGGACTCTCCGAGTCCAATGAGACAACTTGCTCTCAGTTCCGGGAAGTTGCAGGGATGATTGGGCTCAACGTACCTTTCTGGTGCGGTTTTGCCATACTAGATGGCCTGTCTACAAGAGGGCGACTTCAATTTGGGCAGATTTTCAAGGGTTCCTCAATTCGTTTGGATTGGATGCGTTTTGTCTCAGGGGGTTTTCATTAGTATCAATGCGATCTATGATTTCATCTTGTTATTTTTCTGTAGCATCTATTCTTTTCTCATGATGCAGCAAATATGATATGGTTGACGTTTGTTGTGCAGGAGAGAGGGCTCAGTGGCTTCTTAGGGCAAAACGATGGGCATTGAAACTCCCTCAAATATTCTCAAATTGATCGGGACAACATAGATCATCACTATCAAGGCATCTACAAGGTTTTCCAGGTAAGATCTACAGGTTAGTTCTTCTCTTCTAGATCTCAATCCATTGACATCTTCATTTTCATGTTAGAACCCTAAATATTAAAAAAAAAAAAAATTATTGTTCAAACCGCTTGAGTTCTTGACAAACCATTTCTAGGTTTTGTGGATCGGGTCAAACCCTAAGTGGGTCTTGAAAAACATTTTGCTAAAGTGACTCCGTTTAGCCCAAATCCCAAGGCAGTGTCCTCTAAACCCTAGCGCTACTCTTCATGTTGCCTTCTTCTCTTGCGATCTGATCTTTTCAGGCAAATCATTTCTGGGTTTTGTAGATCAGGTCAAACCCTAAGTGGGTCTTCTTCAATGTTGGGCTAAAATTGACTCCATTGGCCCAAATCCCAAGGCACTAATCTTCAAACCCTAGCGCTACCCCTCCTTTTGCCTCTTTCTCTTGCGTTTTGACCTTTTCCTTATGACTCGGGTGCTTTGACATTGTCATAACTTCTTTCGAGCCTATCCCTCGGTACTAGATAGCCCCAATCCTATTTTTACCCTCCCTGCATTGGTCACGTTTGCCAAGGCAATGGACATCTTCATCTTTTGCTAGTACCTTAAACTCGGACCTAGTATTGGGCTTATAGGTAACTTATGTCTTGACTTGGATCAAATTTCACATCTCCTAAACCTTGATCCAAGCTCTAGTCCACCTAGTGACATCATCCATAGATCTAGGGTTTCCTCTACCTTACATCTTACGTACTTCAAGTCCATTTGATTTGATATGGTGTTTAGGTCTGATCTCTCCTGTTGGGAGTAGATCTAAGTCTCCCCCATTGTTGTCTTGGGCTAAGAAAACATAAAGTGAAGATTGCATCGATTGGCGTGACAACCATCCATTTGGGAGTTGAGGCGATCTTGGTTCCACCTTCGTAGTTGCTTGTCCCTCTACCGTCTATTACAAACTTATTTGTACCATAGTTGGATTAGTTGAGGAGCCACCATTTGACAAACATGATAAATGTTTGTGTTCCAGTGTATCAGATGATCTGCCTTTGTGCCTAGCCAGTTTTGGCTAGTCAGTTTTTGTTTTAAGTAATTATGACCATGGCCCCGCGAAGTTTGTAATAAAATGTGCTAGTAGGGTGTTTTGAGTGGTTCGGTCTCCTAAGATGTAGAATTTCAACTAAGGTATTCCAAGGAGTTTTTTACCCTTGTCAATTATGCTTTGCCTATAGCCCAGTATAATCGACGAGGTTTTCTCCTGTTTCATCCAAAGCGGGAATGCCCGATTTTGAATTCTGGGCCTTGAGGGGTTATTAGAGCCCAACTGAGTATGTATAAACCTACTAGACATTATTAGAATAGACTATGGTTATGTCTCAAGTCACTAGGACCCTCAGAAAAAATTCCAAAATTTTTTTACCAGACGCGTTGGATTTTTAATTTTTTAATTTTTCCTAAATTTTTCCATTGTTTAAATGGAAAAATTTCAATTTGTAATATGTCAGTGATCCGGAACCCGAATTTAGTGATTGAAGGCTCTAACCTTAATCCAAAAGTCATCAATGATCAACCAACCAGCTATCCCCAAGTTTCAGAAGTTCATTCAGCCTCATAATTAATAATTTCTCAAAAAAGTCATTTACGGAGAAATTATTAATTAAAATATTAAAAATGAATATTTTGGAGAAAATAAAAAAATCTCCAAAATAAACCAAATTGAATAAAATAAAAGGCTAAATGACATGGCAATGGGCATTTATGATGATTCAACTCGGCACAAATCTTCTTCAGTCAACAATCGGAGAGCATTAAAGATACATTCAGTTAGCA
Source organism: Pseudotsuga menziesii (assembly GCA_001517045.1). Classification (NCBI taxonomy): domain Eukaryota; kingdom Viridiplantae; phylum Streptophyta; class Pinopsida; order Pinales; family Pinaceae; genus Pseudotsuga; species Pseudotsuga menziesii. Next base: position 428,355 of record LPNX010170788.1, read on the forward strand.
GACTTGTCATCTCCAGCTAAGCTCACGAGTTGGGTGATTTGGAAGGCAGGGATTGGTGTGATGATAATTACGGAGCAGGGAAATAAATGAAATGAGTGTTTGGTGCAAACCCTAAGGGTTTTGGCACCTATCATCACCAGTTAGCATTCACTTCAATCCTCACTCCATCCAGAGCTCACGCCCCTCCTTCCTCAGCAGTTGCGCCCTCACACGTGTGGGCTCTCAGGTGGTTGGATTTTGATGTTTAGGGTTGGGAGAGGGGGCGCCTTGCCTAGGTGGAGGCCACCCCTCACTCACACCAACTTTTGTTCAGGTCTGGCCTCTCAGTTATGTGTTGAGTCAGCTAAATCATGGGGATTGGCCCTCATTTGATGGGGTTTGGTTTTAGGGTTTTATCCTTCTGTCTTTGTATAAATAGAGGCTCTTTCAGCTCTATTAGGGTGGATGATTGGTGTAGAGAACCTTTGGTGAAATATTGTACTACTTGTTGCTCTCATGCAACCAGTTTGAATAAAGAAAGGCTTTGGAGGCTCATGCTGTGTAGATCTTGGATGTATGTGTTTTGGTTAATGAGGTGATACAATTTCAATTTCTTTATTGCTTTGCTAATTTGTGGGTATTGATACATGCTTTAGAGGGCTTATACAGGCACATAAGAATAGACATTTGTAGTCTCAAGTTGTCTATTTATTTATTTGCTTCCAGAAATCTAAATGAGCATTGTTTTATTCAGTTATATTTCACATTTTTCTGATTTCAATTAGTAAATAATACATGATCTAATCCCTCTTTTGGCAAGCGTGTAAGTCTTTGATTGTAGATCACTCCATTGCACCGATTAAAAGGTTGAGCTAAGTTGCATCTCCTTTTCTTGGAGCCAAGCACAAGTTTCTAGTAGCTGCATGCTAATTGAGATCCAAGGTGGTTTCAAAGATTCAAGATCCAAGTGGTTCCATCTCTGTTATTCACCCCTAAAATTAAAATTTCAATTCTTTCACTTTATGTTTGCAAGTTAAAACCAGATCCATAAGGCTAATCATTTTCATTTTACTTGCTCTCATTTCTAGATCTAAGAAGTGTTTAAATTTTACATTTAACTTGGATCTAGTTAGTACTTGAAGTAGCATAAAAAGTTCTATTTTTGCTCAAGTACTAAGTGTAATTTTTTAGTGTATTTTATTGTCTAATCCATTGTTTTACAGGAAAATAGCTTGCTGGTTTTTCACTTTTCATGACAGGTTAAGCGGAAATGCTGGCAAAAAATTGTAGTTCCAAGCTCCAAAAAATACTTCTTTTTCCCCCTTCTTCATCCCCTTTCTTCAGGTTGCATTGAAGACCTTCTCAAGATCACAAAAGGAGTCCCAACTTCAAGAGCTTTGTAAAAAATAATAAAGAGCAAGTGGGATAAAGGCTCCCACACCCCTCTTCCCCCATTTGGTCGGAAGCTTGTATCGTCTCTTTTATTTTCATGTTTGCATAATAATTTGCTTGCTAGAGTAGAATAGGAAAGAGTAGTTTCATTATTTAGAAGTTTGCTTTCATAAAGTTGAAAAAATAAAAGGTTTCCCTTTTCATTACTTAGTTAGTTTAAGTTTTGTTTACTTTCATTTGATATAATATTGCAAAAACTTAAAAAGAACCAAAATCTCTTGAATCTCACCGTAAAGTGGATCAAGACTGCTCTCTATCGAAGAGTTTGTTTAATCTTTTTTTTCATTTTCATGCACTTTATTTTTTGCAAGTTATTAATTAATTTCTAAGTCTCTTGAACTTGCCGGAATCCAAGTCAAGAGCACTCTCTATCAGAGAGCATATTAGTTTTTTGCATCATCCTTGCACTTAGGCATATATATAGATAAGACTCTTGAACTTTTGTCATAAGACAAAGTCAAGAGCGCTCTCTGTCGAAGGGTTTTAATTAATTCTTTTAATAAAATCTTTCAACTCACATTCCCCTCTAATTAATTTACTTCGTTGATATCCTTCACCAAGTATGCTCTGCCGACTGTCATAGTTGGGCTGGTACTTAGAACGGTGAACGGACTTGCTAAGATCGCAATAACAACTTAATAAAATTTTTACCCATAACCAATGCACTAGTGTTGTAGAAAGCATTCAAGTCTATTCTCAGTAAGGTCGCCGAAACTCCCCGTTGTCTTAGGGTCATGGTTAGCTGGTCAATCCTCCAGGACACCAGCCCGAGATACTGGACGGGCCGACATGTCTAGAATGGAATGACTTTGAACACTTTCCCGGTTGGTCTCTGATACCTTTTTCGTTTCAAAGCCATAATAAATAAGACCATTAAAATATTTAAAACGTACCAAGAGCACTCGCATAACATATCCACTAGCTTTATTTCAAGATTTGTATCTTTGTTATTTTTCAAGCATTACAGAGCTTTGACTCCATAAGGCACTGGTCTATCTTTTCATGCGTTATTATTAATCTGGACCATTTGTCCTTTGATTTATAAAATCTTTGTCTGTGAATGCACTTTTATTTTTACAAGTTCTTGATATATTGTTCATCTTTTAATCCAGTGTAGCAACTCGGATTGCCTTTGTCTTGTGTTCAAATTTTCATAATTATAATCATCTTTCATTATAATAACTCCTAAACAACACCCATCCACATCATTCGAACATTAAAACTTAACTTAAACACATTGAGCCATAGAAACTCTTTGTTAGGGACTACCCCCCTTGGCTTCGTTAGGAGTTAGCCTAAACGAAACAGCTAGGAGTAGGTGACAGTACTTGGCTCTGTGCTTGCCCCCAAGGTCACAACTCTCCCACTTTCTCAAGTGAGGAGACAACTTTCAGAAGATTTCTGCTGCTGGTGTGTAATCGGCGGACAACACCGTCCATCCTGGATCCACCTCATATAGGCAACTACAATATTGGTGATAACAGGAACTTAAGACAGGCTATCATTGGAGTTCCTCAGGTACAGGAGGAGAAGCATAACCACTGCAAGGGTTGTGCTTTAGGGAAGGACACCAGGAAGCCTTTCCCATAGAGTGAGCACAAGTCTAAGGAGTCCTTAGACTTGGTGCATTCGGATGTATGCGGACTTATGAGTGTCCATTCTTTCAATGGTTACAGTTACTGCGTAACCTTCATTGATGACTATTCTTGGAAGACCTGGATCTATTTCTTGAAGGCTAAGTCAGAGGTCTTTGAAAGGTTCCGAGAGTTCAAAACTCTCGTGGAGAACCAAATAGGAAAGAAGATTCAGGTGTCGAGGATAAACAACGGGGGTGAGTACATCTCCAATGAGTTCATAGAGTTTTTTTTGGCAGAGGTGATCAAGAAGGAGCACACAGTGCCCCATACCCCACAACAGAATGGAGTTGTAGAGAGAAAGAAAAGGACTATGGTAGGAGCAGTCAAGGCCATGCTATTTGATTAGGGATTACCACTATTCCTTTGGGCCGAGGCATACGGGACTGCAGTGTACATTCAAAATAGTTGTCTCCACACAACTTTGGGGAGGAAGACACCAGCGGAGGTCTTCACAGGAACTATGCCAGATGTGAGTCACATTTGCATATTCGGCAGTGTTTGCTATTGTCATGTTCATGGTAACAATAGGAAGAAGCTAAACCCTTCTGGAGAGAAGGGGTTACTTGTTGGTTATAGCGAGACTTCGAAGGAATACAAAGCTTACATTCCTGCTTGCAAGAGGATCATTGTGAGCAGGGATGTCCAATTCGATGAGGATAGGGTCTTGCGGAGATCTATGGACTTACCAGTAGAGAAACAGCCAACATAGGACACAGGGATCAAGTTGGAAGAGCCAGATGTATAGGTACAGGTACAGACACAGGGCACAAGTTTTGGTAATCAGAGGGAATCAGGTGGACAAGATCCTATAGTCATTGACTTGGAGGATGAGTTGCAGCAGGAGATAGATATCCAACAGCCGCAACAAGTAGACACTAGGCCAAGGCCTAAGTGGTTTAGGTCCATAGTTCAAGATTCTAGGCATGTGGATCTTCCATAGAGATCTTTCAGACGTAACGTACCACCAGAGGGACTTAGTTATATGGCACTGATGTTAGAGTTGATTAACTCTGAACCTTCCAGCTTTGAGGAGGTTGCACAACATAATGTGTGGCAGGAGGCTATGGTTGAGGAGTATGAATCCATTATGAAAAACCAGGTATGGGAGGTTGTGCCAAGGCTTGAAGGCAAAAAGGTGGTGGGATCCAAATGGATCTACAAGGTGAAGCATGCATCAAATGGAAGTGTGGAAAAGTATAAGGCATGGTTCGTGGCAAAGGGGTTTGCACAGGAGGGTATTGACTATGAGGAGACCTTCGCCCCTGATTCCAGGTATTCTTCCGTTCAGAATCCAGACCATTATCTCTTTAGCAGCAGATATGGGTTGGCGAGTCCATCAGATGGTCAAGACTGCCTTCCCCAACTGAGTGATAGAGGAGGAGGTATATATTGAGTAGCTAGAGGGGTTTGATGTGGAGAATAGGGAGACGCATGTATGCAGATTGCATCCAACTCTTTATGGGCTTAAGAAGGCACCTCGATCATGGTACTCGAGAATTGATAGCTATCTACGGGAGATGGGATTTCAGCGGAGTGAGGTTGATCACAACCTGTACTTCTTGGCAGGTGAGGTGCCTCTCATGTTGGTCCTATATGTGGATGATCTCTTTTTGATAGGAGATGAGAGGCTGGTTGGAGACTGCAAGTCCAACCTTGCAGTGGAGTTTGAGATGAAAGACCTTGGGCTGATGCATTACTTTCTGGGCTTGGAGGTTTGGCAGAGAGATGGATGCTTCTTCATTGGACAAGGGAAGTATGCATTAGAGATCTTGAAGAGATTCAAGATGGAGGACTACAAGCCTATGGCCATACCTCTAGTTTCCAACTGGAGGAAGATTGATGCATCAAGGTCAGACGGATTTGATCCTACCTTGTATCGTCAACTTATCGGATCACTTATGTATTTGGTCAGCACACGACCATACATCAGCTTTGCAGTCAACTCTTTGAGCCAGTTCATGGTGGACCCTCGGAGAGTGCATTGGACGGCGCAAAGCACATACTTTGCTACATCAGAGGTATAGTGGTGTATGGATTGGTTTATGAGCGCAGGGGAAGTGTGCAGTTAGTAGGTTTCATAGATGCTGGCTGGGTAGGATGTGTAGAGGACAGGAAGAGTACTTCAGGTTGTTGTTTCAGCATTGGATCAGGGGTTGTGTCTTGGTTCAGCAGGAAGCAGAAGTCAGTTGCATTGAGCTCAATAGAGGCTGAGTACATGGCAGCTAGCATGGCTTCTTGTGAGGGTGTATGTGGCCGAGGAAGTTACTTTTCGGGTTGTTTGAGTGTGAGCTAGAGGCTATAGTAGTTCACTGTGACAATCAGAGTGTCATTAGGTTATCTGAAAATCCAGTGTTCTATGACCGAATCAAACACATAGACATCAGGTACCACTTCTTGAGAGATTGTGTTCAGAGAGGAACCATCCGGTTGGAGTACATACAGATAGATGAGCAAGTAGCGGACATTTTCACCAAGGCACTTTGCAGACACAGTTTTGTGAAGTTCAGGGATAAGTTGGGGTTGCTACCGAATCCTTTCCTCGTTGAGAGGGAGTATTAAAATAACAGCAACAAGGAAGGTCTTCCTGCATGCATGTGTCCTTGCATGCAAAAGACTTAAATTAGGAAACCAGTTGTATTTAATTTACTTTTCCTAAGTTTACTTCGGAAAATAAATTAAAGTGATCTAAATTAAGTTTAGTGAAACACTAGTTAAAGTGAAAGTGAAATTAAGGTTTTCGCTTTACCTAAAGTTATAAAAGAAAGGTCAATTGGTGGAGAGGACACAGTTGCATTCCGACAAAGACGAAGGAAGAAGTGTGAGAGAGAGAATTTTGGCAAAGAAGACGGAGGAGCACTAACTCAGGAAGACAACCCTAAATTACAGAGGAGAGAGACAGGAGACTTTGGCAGAGGTACACCGTACAACAACACCGTACAGTAACAAGCTGCCTTGGGAATTATGCCATTTCATAGGTTTTTCTCAGTGATTTGTTGGGTATTCTGATTTTTCCATCTAGGGCATAAATCGATTTTCTGATATTGTAAAAGATCTGTATTTTCTTAATAAAAATATCCTCTCATACTGTTGCACCGGTTTTCCCATCTTAGGTTTTGTCCAGGGGGTTCTACCTAAAAAGATTGTGTTGTTTCTATTGATGTGGTTGATGTTGTAAATGGTTGTCAATTTTATATTCCGCTGCATACTGTAAAGAATTTCATGTGTGGTTATTTCAGTTAAATTTAAATATATTTTTTTATCCCTAGTTGTGCTTTGAAGGAAAATTTACAGAAAAATGTTGAAGATGAAGAGGAGTCAAACTAGATCCACTTCTTCAGGCTGGACAACCTGTAACCTACTCAAGAAACTTGCAAGGAAACTGTGAGATTTGGTGATATATATGAGTTGAGATTAAAACAACATGCATATAACCTTATAAGACATGTTAGATCTAGATCTCTGAGCATACATATAAAAGAAAATAGAACAAGCGAGTAAACTTACTTACAACATTCTATTCTTACTGATTGGGAGCAATCTAAGTTGCATGATCCTGGGAAATGGAAACATGTATCCGATACGGGAACGTAATGGAAATGTGACGCCCCCAAATTTAGGAAACGGGGAAACGCGATATATATATATATATATATATATATATATATATATATTAGCAAATTAGGAAGGACATTAAAAAATTAAATGTGAAACATAAATGACAACTTACAAGTGATAAATGATAATTTCAAAGTTCAAACATTTAACTATAACATCACATTTTTACTCACGAGTCATCACATTTCGGTCAAAAGTCCATCACTCAATTTCTTTTATAAAATTCAAGTTGCCAAATGGCAAATAGTAATATGATAAAATCCAGAATCAGCCTTTATATATGAGGCTACAGTGCTACATATATCAAAATGTGAACAGTCAACACATAACTGTAACATGGCAAAAGCTAGTTAAAACTGAAGACTCAAAGAGTCAAAGACTAATACTAATAGTCATCATCCTGCTCATCATAGTCTTCCTAAAAAATGGAACAAGATGTCGTCACTTGCTTGCTCAATGCGTTTTGTGGTTGTGAAGATATGAAGTGAGGCATTTTATAAAAAAATTTGCTTCCATGATGTTCTAGATCATCACCTAACCCTAAGCGAGTTTTCCAAACCATGTTTAAGGAGGTTAACCCACTAATTAAGCAGCCATTCTTTTTGGCCCAGACAGGCTTTTTTCGTGTTGGAAAAGCGATGTACGGATGGTGATACAGCCATGAAACCCGTTTCAATTTGTACCTCACGCGTTTCCCACTCGAGGTACGGTGTGGTACAGTTTAAAACATGTTTCAAACGTGTATCACACGCAAGCGTTTCCTGCAACTTAGGGAGTGTTGCCGCCTAATACACACTTCAAGACACAGGAAAGTCTCCAACCCGCTGTGTGTGTCCTTGGGGGCAAGTTAGAGCTGGGGACCACTGTCACCACAGTCCACAACTCCTCCGTTTAGGCTAGATCCCAAAAGAGCCAAGGGGGGTAGTCCCTACAGGAAAATAAGTTCCAGATTTTTTAACTATTAGTTAAAGGGATCTTTTACTAAGATTACAAAATTACAAGACCAGTGCCTAGATTAAATGGAGTCAAAAGATTACAAGTTACAAACTTACAAAAGAATAAGAATGATTATCCATAGTTGCCTACGCTAAGCAAGATTTACAACATTAACAATATGAACAAATGCTAAAGAATTACACAATATGAACAAGTTATTATGTTAAAGATCAAAGGACAGATTACTTTCAAGTTACAAGGTTAAACAATGCGATTACTTAAGCAAATGAATTAAAGGTGCCACCATATGAGATTGCAAAACTGAAAGAAAATACTTGTAACTGAGAAATGAAAGTGCTTGCAGTAAAAGCCTTGAACAGCAAGGCAAAGGTGAATAGAATGACCTGTGTTTGTAGGACGTTTTGCAAAGCTTCTTGGTTAATTTTAATAAATTTTATTAAAGTTGTTCTTCTTGGATTAAGTTTTAGATTCGGTGGTGTGACTACCCCGATCTAGTTCTTCTCAAATCGAAGATGGAATGCTGTTGCGCTCAACAGGCGGGAGCAAGCCCACCCCTAGCTCACAGGTCAAACCCCAATGGCCTGGTGCTCACAAGGAAGACGATAAAGCGCCTAGAGACCCCCTCGGTCTGCTACCCCTTGCAGCTTTCGAGTCACTGTTTTTAATCGATTCAAAAATCACTAAATGGATGCCTATTAAACTAGGACTTCCCTTTCCCCTGGTCGTATCTCGGAGTACCCCGGAGGGTGATAACCGAGTAGAGGAGCAGGATGTTGGAAGTTGTTGTTGGTAAATTTTAAAAGTTAATTTTAATCTTGATGGTTAAGATGCAATGTAAATTTTAGGATATCAACAAGATCACCAAGCGATGTCCTTTATGGGAGGTGTTGGTATTCGATCTTGGACTGAAAATTAAATTGTGAAGATTGTAGCAGGAAAAGTAAAAATGTTGCTTTAATTACCTAAGCCCTCACTTCTCCTGCTTTTCATATCCAGCTTGAAGTCCCTAAAGGGAGATGACAAGTGGATAGAGGATACATAGGATGGGTGAGTTGTATGATTACTTCTTTTAACAAAAAAAATAAAAAGTACTGAACTTGAAATCAACTGTAACTAACTAGAACAATGCTTAACCGCACAGCAATCTCTGTGACAGAGATGGTAGTCTGTCATAGAGATAGGTGGGTAGAAAGGAAACTGATTAGGCTAACCTCACAACAATCTCTGTTACAGAGATGGTGGTCTGTAACAGAGATAGGTGGGTGAATGAATAAAACAGTAAACTAAATAAAACAGTAAGCTAACCTCACTTCAATCTTTGTGACAGAGATGGTGGTCTGTCACAAAGAGAGGTGGGTGAACAGAAAATAAAGCAATTTTCTACTTCCTAATCTATTTATGTGTATATTACAAATGCTTTATAAATTTTGCAGAATACCCCAAGAGGACTCCTCTTTGGGGTTTACAAATAATAGAAGAGGAAGGAAAGAGTTGAGGGCTTGAACCCCTTTTGGAACCGGTTGAAGGTTGAGGTATTTCTGTGTCCTTTTGGGCAGCAACTCTCCTTTAAATGTGCACAACTTGTCAAAAAACAGCGAGCTATTCTTCGCTGCAAATCACATGAAATACAAAAAAAATTTGCTGTTACAATATTAGTACAAAATTTACAATTTTTTACATAAAAATCTGAGCGAAAGTATGATAGAAATATGAAGTTTAGGGGGCTGAAAACTGAGTTTCCAGCCACCTAAATGATGCTAAAACAGTAGCAAATAAAGCCTATACTAATGTGCTAAGGGTTAGGGCCTTAAAACCAAGGTTTTTACCACTATACAGTGATAAAAACTGAGTTTTAAAACCCTTTTTACAGAAAGTGCGAAAATGAAAACAGAAAATAAATGGCTGGAAATGATTGTTTTTTTAAAGTGAAAGCTACATGTAAATAGCAGAACTTAAAGTCTAAACTAATATACTATGGGTTAGGGCCTTAAAACCAAGGTTTTTATCACTATACAGTGATAAAAACTGAGTTTCAAAACCTCTTTTACAGAAAGTGCGAAAATGAAAAACTGTTTTTTAAAACAATGGAAGGGGCACTCCTTCGCTTTGGATCCCTGCAATAAACTTATAGAAGCTGCAAAATATTAGCAAAGAGGTGAGTAAACAAATAAACCCTACAAAATACTTTGTAGAGTCTTACTAATCTACTCACAAATGTAGGTAAAAACACTTCTACCTACAAGTTTCTTCACAAAATACTTTGTGGAGAACTATCCAAGCTAATACAAATGCAACTAAATAAAAATAAAACAGTTTACCTCACAAGAAACACAAAATGTAGACAAGAGCCACCAAAGTTTCTCCAAAGCATTTACTTGTATCATGGCCCAACTAGGGCAAGAATATTACAATGGCAAGAAGAAAATGTGAGAGAAGAGTCGAGAAGTAATCCGGCAGCATAACAATAGCATGAGAGAGCATGAAAAATGAGGGAGTGAGACCCTCATTATATAGTTGAGGAAGACTCTAACCCCTTGAAGATCAATGGCCAAGATTAGATGTAGATCTAGATTAGATCTCCACCACTAGATCTAGGTTTTTGACTTTTTACCACTCCCAACCAATCTACACCTTTAGATTGCTTTTTAATCCATGGCTTGAGTGCTTGATCCATGTCTTAATCAATCTACACCCTTAGATCTAAGGTTTCCATGACTCAAGTGGGGCCTCCTTTGACTCAATTTTTAATTTTATTATTTTTAATTTTATCTTTAATTTTATCTTTATTTTTTTATTTTTAAATCTTTTAATCTTTTTATTTTATCTTTTACTTTTTATAATTTCTATCTTTTTATTCTTTCATTTATTTTAAATCTTTTTTATCTTTTATTTTATATTTTTATTCTTTTATTTTTGAAATTTCTATCTTTTTATTCTTTTATTTTTTCATCTTTTATCTTTTATAATTTCTATTTTTTTATTCTTTTATTTTTTCATCTTTTATCTTTTTTATTTTATTTTTATTTTTATTTTATATATTTAATCTTTTACTTCAATTTTAATTTTTAATCTAATGTTTAATTTTTTTTAATTTTTTAATTCTTGATCTATAATTTTTAATCTTTTCATTTTTTATTTTTTATTTTTTATTAAGACAAGAGGGAGGCCCCACTTAGGAGATCTTCAGACATATTTTGACCATGGGGGGGCGGAAAAATTTGAAATAAATTTTCCTAGGCTTGGCAACCCCCAAACAAAATTACCATGGCATTATTTGGTTTTTTCCTTCAAAATCAAATAATATGAATTTTTGACTTAGGGAAATTAATTAATTCCCTAGGAAAAATAGACCTTGCTTAGACAAAAATGGTCTATCTCCTCAATCCCTTATCAGAAAGACAAGGGACTTGAAGCAGTGGCTTAGGGGGTTTCATAGCAATTTACCTTGCATTCATAGCCCCTATTACAAAATGCCAGTGCTTGAGCAATTACATTATTACATCAAAACTTAGTTAATTAATCACCAAGGGGTGAAATTAATAAACTAGAAAAAATCAAAAACATAACGAAACTCCGCAAGACTCTATACAAATGTCTAGCATGGTCATGAGTAACATTTTGAAACTTTAGCCACCCCATGGACTTGACTGTTAGAACGCCCGTCACCACTTTGGAGGATTTTGAGTGAAAAAACCAAACCAATTAAAATCGTTTACGCAACAAGATTAATTGGAAAGGGAAAAAACACTCGATGAGGGGACTTCCCTAACAACTAGTTCCATGGTGTGGCATCCATATCATATGACCCATACTAGCACATAAAATTACATTAATTTTCCCATGCAGGGGAGCGGACATTTCGTTTTACAAAGGGGCAATTGCCCTGCAGAAGTGAAAAAAATCCTTAGATTTTTCCAAGGTACGACTTGTACAATTATGTACATCTTCATGTACATGGAGTTGCCACCTAGTCGAAATAGGTGGGCAACAGGGAGCAATCCTTTCTTAAACCCGATACACAAAGCAAGAGCAAGCAACTAAATAATGAAACGGGTTACCTCAAATACACCATGACAATCATGATCCACACAGAAAAGCACAACACCATTAGCCTCCAAAGCTTCTTTATTTCCAATGCAAAGAACAATGATACAACAAGAATACAACTGGCAAGCACTCTCTGATCCAACCCGAACTAGCTTGGATGAAGAGAGGCACCTTCAATTTATAGCCAAAACTACCCAAGGGGGCGCATCATCACGTGAGAGTCGAGTGGAGCTAGCTTGAGTTTGTGAGAGTGATTGAAGGGATGTTGTTGGGATTGATTTGGACGAGAAGGAGCCACCTCTCAATCAATATATATGACCCTACCTACTAACCAACACGTTCAAGCAAAGAGCGCCACATAAGAGACGCGCTTCCATAAGGAGGGAGGGTGCATCCCTAAACTATAGTTACTTTCCAGCTCTCCAAATTTGCCTCAATCAAATCGCTAGTAATAAGGAAAAAAATCACCTTCATCTTTGTTGACTTTCCATATGTCGTGACATGTCACATGACCCATGCGAGCTCATGAGATGGTGGGGGCGCATCCCTCATGTGTGATGTTAATGCCACCCTTTGGAAACTTTACAAAACCAAATGTATGGACTCCACACTAAGACGCTTTTGATTTTAGCCTAATTCGCTTCATCATAAAAGACAAAAGCCACATTTTTTGACTTTCAAAACATGTCCCCACATGATTTTTGACTTATGTTTTCTTTGTCATTTTGTTGCTTTTTTAGCATTTTTTGGTTATTTTGTCGCCTCTTTAAGTGAAAAATTCTTTACGGGATGTTTTAGCTGCCCAAAACATATGAAAAGTGGGTATCGGGGGGAAGAGGACGCTCTGAGTGTGAAAATGAGCATCCACACGCCAATTTCCGCCTCTGGATCAAGCTTTCATGTCATTTACAAATTTCCCATTTAAACCATTAAAAAATGGCATAAATTTGCGGGAAAAATTATTTTTCTCAGAAATGAAAAAAAACTTAGGGGGACCTAGCACATGTACATACGACTCAAAATTAATGTCTAGCATGTTTATAAACATTGACACATAGACTCTAATAACCTCCTAAGACCTAACCACCAAGACAACTACCCCAACTTTGGAGGTGTGAGTGAAAACTTCGAAATTATTATTCGTTTGTTCAACAACAAATAATTACCAAGAGAAAAAACACTCTGGGCTAGTCGGCTTGATGTCTAAGTCTAGGAGACTGAGTCTTTTACATACTTCACCATGCTAGCACATTTATTACAATTCCCTCAAGGGGGTATGAACATGTGGTAAAATAAAATTTAAAAATTTTCCCAGAAAGGGCTTGGCAGACTTCTAAATTATGAAGAATGAACAAGTATACTAGTTCATACTTTGCCGGCTCACTTAAAAATTCCACCAAGTACAACTTAGGTGGTAACAACCACCAAAGTTTTGCAAGAGAAGCTTAAGTTTGTAGGTAAGATGCTAAAACACTTACCTCAGGCTAAAGTAGATCTTCTTATTATTTTGGAGGAAGCAAAAGGTTGTCTTTGTAAGGTGGGTCAATAGCCTTCTTAGGCAGAGTGTTAAGCTTTGTCTCCATTGGTGCGTGAATTGGTCAAGCCAGTTTGGATGAGACATCAAGATGAGGAGATACGAGTTGCAACTGTCACTTGCATAAGTGAAGTTGCAAGGATTGTAGCTCCTAATGCACCCTATGATGATGATACTGCGAGAGAAATATTTCAGCCGATGGTGGAAAGTTTTTAGAGTATGCATGATGTCAAAAGTCGTACCTTTGGGCAGAGAGTTATAATCTTGGAGATTATGGCAAAGGTTATGTTTCCTCATGGTTGATCTTAGGTGCAATGATTTGATTCTCCAGATGTTCGACTACTTCATTTATGGAATCAGGAAATGTCATACATACAATGTCAAAATCAGTATGCTCAATATCTTGTCCTTGATCCTAGATGAAGAAGATGATATAGGAAAACAGTTGCAATTTGATTTGTTAGTCATATGGAGAAAGGAGAAACATGTCTCAACTACACCATATGATTTCACGACAAGATGGGTTGAGTGGAAGATTGAGAAGTTCAAGGAATATTTGATTGCAGAAGAGCTAATTTGTTGGCCTAGTTTTCCCCACTCTCGCGACCCAGGTTCAACAGACCCACGAAACCAACAAAACACCCAAAGACATCGGTCCGACAGAGCAAGCTCAGCTGGCAACACCTGTGACGCAGGCACAGTCTCACCCGAGATATCTTAATGTGTAATTGCCAGAACCAAGTTTTCGCAGTTGGCAAGGGATTACAGTCCCTTGGCGCACGACAAAGGTGCTCGACAGAGTTGGCAGGATGGAGTCTTTTACTACTCGACAGTGGCGCAACAGTGCGACACAGTCGGCGTGCTACACAACCTTGTCCTTGACAACTTAACAACTGGTGCAACTGTGCGACGCAGATGATTCCTTAATAATAAATGACAATGGTGCGACAATATTTCAACTTAATAGTATTTGAGCATGAAATGATACAGAATACTTCGTCAATGCTTTAGTCATTCATTCATTCAACTGTTTTTATCAATATTGCGACATTCACTTGAGTAATAAACATAAATAATGCAAGATAAGCAAACATTCAACATTCACATTCACATTCAGCGACACAGGAAATAACGTGGAAACCCATCCGGGTAAAAACCACCAAGGTGCTCTTCATCTGGCATGAGAAATATATGGCACCTTGTAGTCTGCGACTTGTAGACTGTTTTGAGATGTCTATTTAGCTCAGACTCTTTCTTGCTCTCATGCTCTCTGTTTATGCTTTTCTTCTAACTACTACTACTGATCCGCACACAGCCTGGATCACCTCTTCTACTCTACTATCTGCGCACTCAGCTGCAGATTGACTCTTACAAAATGGTCTGCGCACACAGCTGCAGATCCGCAACTCAACAACCTTCTACTACTATTAGACTTCCCCCTGATCTCTTCAAAATACTTCTAATTATTCTCCAAACCCTTATAAAAAACGAGTTTCTCCTATTTATAGATATTACAAGACCACGCAGGGTTGACTGAGTACAGCTTAGTTATTACAGTCATAAATAGCCAAAAAAACGTCTTTCATATTTCTTACAGGCCATATTGGCCACAAAAACGTCCTTCATTACATTAATCACAAGCCATAACTAGCCACAAAAAGCGTCCTTTAGTCTTCTGCCGACTCGAACTCCTACGGTCTTCTGACTTGTTGCTTTCTAGCCTTTACACTTCTACCTACCGATCTTCCATCGACTCAGGGTCTGCTTTTCCTTCGTCGCATCTCTCTCTTCTGTGCTTCCTTTCCCTCCTTTACCTGCCTTTACTCCGTCGTGCGCCTGTCTTTCCTGCTTGCGCCTATGCTTCGATTTCTTCCTTGTGCTCTTTCCTGGCCCAACAGGCCCCCAACACTCATGTGGCTCGTCCCAAGCCACTAAGCAGGTTTACGGTTCTGGCGTTGGCTGCGCCAAAGGACCAACCTTGTTCTGAAATTCTTTCAAAATGCCCTCTACTTGGGCAACCTCTTGCCCTACTTCCTCTGCTTGCTTCTGCAATTGTTCGACACAGTTGAAACTGATATGTTCCAACGGTTACTCTTCCAGCAACTGAGTTATAAGCTGGAGTTTCTGATGTACAGGTTGACGGAGCCCTGTAACTCGTTCGGCCTCTGACTGGTGCGCTGTAACTTCATTATTTCTTTTCTGCTCTTGGTCGCAAAGAGTTTTGACTTGCTGCTACAGTTGCTTCAACTCAGCGACATTTGGAATCTTCTCTTTGATCGGTACCTTCTTTATATCTGCCTTAACCGTGGTTATCTTTAAGTCAGTTTGGCGCGCATCCTCCTTGATTTTCTCCACAACTTCATCTTCTAGGAGCAATCCCCACGCTTCAGATACTACGTCGATTGCTTCCTTGCATAGTTTTTCTCCTTGCTTAATTTGCTCAACATCCTCAAATGCTGTTTTCCTGCGCTCTTCAGTCACCTCAGGAGGTGTACTTGGTTATTGCTGTGCTATAAGCTATTCGACTTGTTTCCTTAAGTCTGTGGCAATCCTGGACAGTCGGGCTACCTTTGCGGCTGCATCTACATCTTCCTGGCCTTCTTCCACAGGGAACTCTTTGACTGCGTCTCTTATAGCTTCAACTAGTGCAAACCTCCTTTGTTCGCGCGCTTCAATCTCTTGCTCCTTTTCGTGAAGGAGGGCCTTGCGGCTTTTCGCTTTCCTTGTTTGCTTTGTAGCCTCGTATGCAAGAGCATTCTATCGGATCCTGATTTCGGTCGCGGTCGCGTGCTGAATAGCATATACTTCGCCCAATGCGAGTTTAGAGAAATCTATAAATAGTGTCCCAAACTCATGGACAACATCATCATACTCTTTTATTCCTGTCTCCATTGTTCGCGATTGGACTTCTATATTCACCGGTGGCAACAACAGTGGTGTTACTAATGTGTCACTAGGATCCACGCCGTAAGTCTCGGCTTCGACTGTGTTCCGCACCTCATTGATGGTCTCAGTGAGTGAATTGATATGCTCTGCCAGTTTGTTGGTCAGTTGTATCTGCTTTTTACCTATACCTTTAATACTGGACTGCGTAACCTCTACGATTGCTTCGGAAAGCAGGCTCATGTCTTCCTCAGCTAAGCTGACCGTGTTAGCCGTTTTATTAGCTTTGCGCTTGTGCTGCGGCTGAGGCTGCTCCTCCTACCATTCTCTGTGTAGGTTCTGCACATCCTCGTCGGTAGGTGTGTCTTCTGCATCATCTTGATCAGAGCCTTGATCACTGTTATCATCGTCGTCGTCTATCTCCTGCGATTGGTTTCCTTGCGTGTCTCTCCCATCATTACCTTGGTCATTATCTTGGCCATTTCCTTGGCCGTTTCCTTGGTTATCTCCTTGGTCCATTTCCACGTCGACAAGGACGCGCCATTCCTTAGGCCAGTCCTGGATGGTTGCTTCCACATCCCGATCAGTAATCATAAAAGGCATCGACTGCGCTTGCTTCGCCGGATCCTGCTACGGCTCTAGGATAATATTGTGGACACTATCCTGGAAGCTTATGAAAGATGCATACTTTTGGACTGTCGCAGCTCGCAGTCTATGCTGGTGCTTTATTACTTCTCTTAGTGCCTCCGCATGCAGAAAGAACTCTATGTTATTGTCCTTCCGCTGGATCTTGTCTTCCTTGTCCTCCCAGAGGTTCTAGTATTTCGCGCCGTGGAAAAATACTAGGACATCTAGTGGCTGGTAATCCGGTGGGCCTGACCAAACAACAAAACAAATCAAAATGAGCAACCAAGAGTAGTGGAATTTGGTCTTACTTTCCTCTTGCGCTTGCTGGGCATCCTCTAGCAGCTCATTCAATAAATACTACGACCAATTGAACAACACTCCTGCTGCGCACTGTTCCTCTAGATCCACTGTCCCGGTGGTGCACTCAGTGGGTCGCATCTTGCGCAACAGCTTGCAAGATAAAATATTTGCGACGAACCTCGCTGTGTTGTCAGTTATTATGGAAATCAAGAATCCTCTGTTTGTGCGTTGGAGGTCGTACTTTTCCTTCATCTTCGTCTCATCTTCGTTTGTACGCAGACATGGCGTAGGGTCGTGTCCTTGACGTGGGAGACTCGTTATCGACGAAATGAGCTTGACATCGACAGAATATGGTATGTCGAGCCATAAATAGCCTCCATGGAAGCAGACCAGGAGCTGTCGCACATATATGCTCACCTGTTTACTTCGGCCAAAATGCGGCATGAGCAGTAAATTAAGTAGGCCCGCACTTCCGATACCTCGAGCCCACTCCATTGGCACTACAAGTTGTGGCTCAGGCGGCATGGCTAGAAGCGTGACCATGTACATGTTTCTTTCCAGGTCTGCCTATTTCCTCGTATCATTATCTTTAAACTGCAGTTTCAGCAACTTCGAGATGATATTCATCAATGACACTCTAGCAGGGATCTGGGGTGCAACCAAGGAGGAGCGTGTTTTCGTCAGGAGCTTTATTTCAGGTGCCTCTGCTCTCCTTGGCCGAACATATGGCGGCAGCAGATTCCGCTCTTCTATGGTGGCGTTCGCTTCTCTTCGTGGTGGTGGAACTGGTGTGTACTCGGTGGCCTTATGTTTCAGGCTAAGCTTCTCTTTTGGCACCCTTACCCGAGGCCGAGACGTGCCTGGGATGTATGTGGTCGTCACAGACGGTCGCGGACCTGCAACTGATGGATTAGTGGGTGGATTCTGGACCGAGGTTGACGCAGAGGCCGAACCAGAGGCTGAAGCAGGGGCTGAACCGGCCGAAGGAACTGTCTGTGGATTTGGCTGCACCATTGTTTCTGGTTCTTGTTGTGTCTCCGACGACGTAATCCCTTCAACTATTGGGCACGGTGATGCTCTCGTAACGTCGAATTGCTCACTAGTACTGGAAATTGAAATGACCATTAGCTTCGACTCTTAAAGTTTCAGACTCTGGTTCGCTCTTCTTCTCTCTGTGCAGGTAAAACGATTCTTGACGACGAAGGGTCATATTTATAGGGATGCGCTCGTCCTGCATGTGATTATTCGATGGAAGATCGACGTCTTGTCGATCACATGGGCTTCTCGTTCAACGCATTCCAACATTAACTCACGTACTTGAGTTCTAATTTGTACCTGTCAGGGCAGTTATGGCGAGGACGACGGATGGGACCAAACAGCACGCTGCCATTCTCCTCGGGCATGTCGAATTAATGACGCTTTGCTGTCATGGCCGCCTAAATCTTTTCGGGTATCCGTGCTTTAATGTTGTCCAACTGTCATTCTCGCTCTTACTGCAATTTGCATACCCTTGTCGCAAACGTGCGACAAGAAAGTTCCCCTTTCTCTTTATTTTTTTAATACCTTTTTCAGGCGGCTGCCATTTATCATTCCTGCGACTGGCGTGCCATCCAGCTTATGTAATTTCACTGCACCGGCCTCAGTGATGTGCACGATCACATATGGCCCTAACCAATGCGTCTTCAATTCCCCTAGATGCTTCAAAAATTTGTTGTCATACAACAAAACAAGTACTCCGTCTACAAAATGTTTAGTTCTGATATGGCGATCATGCCATGCTTTCTGTCTTTGCTTCTCTGTGTTTTGATGAAATGCTACGACAAAGCGTTCCTCTTCAATCTGAACGAGCTGCGACAACCTTGGTTTGACAACATCTACGTCGGTCATTTCAGTTAGCGCGACAAGTCATAGGCCCGACACAATATACTCCATCGGCACAACAGCTTCTTGCCCATACACCAATTTGAATGGAGTGCGTCCTGTCAGTCGCTTGCAAGTTGTGCGGTACGCCCATAACACAGCTGAAACTTTCTGATCCCAATCATCTCTGCGCGCATTGCATACTTTTGTTAATGCATTTTCCAGAATCTTGTTGAATGCTTCAACCGTTCCATTTGCCTGAGGATGATAGGGTGCTGTTTTTTTATGCTGAATCTGAAACTCTGCAGTAAGCTCATTAATCATTTTGTTAACAAAATGCGCATTTTGGTCGCTTAGGAGGATTTTTGGGCAGCCGAATCTGGTCACCACATTTTCAAATAAAAACTTCGTCGCAGTCGCAGCGGTGCAATCTTTAACAGGCGCGACTTCAGCCCATTTGGTTAAGTAGTCTGTCGTTGTGATAATGTAGCGCACGCCAGTCCTCTTCCTTGGCGGACTGATCGGTCCGACAAAATCAACGACCCACTTGTCAAATGCTTGAAGGGTTATTTGCGGTGCTAGCGGCATCTCATCATGTCTCGACAGTTTTCCGGTTCTCTAGTAGATATCGCAGCTTTGACAAAAGCTCTTAGTATCCATATGTATAGTTGGCCACCATAATCCAGCTTGCAATATCTTGCACACGGTTGCCTTTCCAGCGTAGTGTCCTCCTGCGACACCGGCATGTGCTTCACTCATTACCCAATGCCGTTTGTGGTCGAGAACACATCGACACAATATTTCATCAAGGCCCATCTTGTATAGTTGCCCCGCGATCAACGTATAATCAGTGGCATTGATGACCAAATGTTTCTTCTGCGTAGTGGTAAACCCTTCAGGCGCATATCCTGTACTTAGTAGGTGCGTGATAGCCTCAAACTTTTTATCAACCACGGTGACCACAAATAATTGTGCATCGGGCAAGTTGTCCTCCAGGCTGGTTGGTTCTTCACCACTTTCTATCCTCGACAGGTGATCAGGTCTCACATTCAGTCGACCAAGTTTAACAATGATTTCAAAGTCAAATTCTTGAAACATCAGGAGCCATCAACAGATCTTCCCCCCTAACATTGGCTTGTTGACCAGGTATTTTAATGTTGAATGATCAGTGTACATTTTAAAATGCCCACCCAACAAGTAGTGTCAGAACTTCTGCAGCGCATAGACCATGGCGAGGCCTTCTCTTTCTGTCGTAGTGTAATTTTTTTCTGCCGCCAACAATTTTTTGCTGGCAAAAGCAATAGGGTGGTCAAGCGTGCCTTCACCCGGTTGCGTCAAGACTATGCCGAGCGCGACAGACGACGCGTCGACATGGACATGGAACTGCTTCTTCTAGTTGGGAAAATCAGTGTTGGCGCGATGGCCATCTTGTTCTTTAATTTGTCTAAGCTTTCCTGACAAGCTTCCATCCACTGAAACTTTGCATCTTTCTTTAACAGTTTCTCCATAGGTGCAGTTATCTCTGCATATCCTCTGATAAATTTTCTGTAATAGCCTGTGTGTCCTAACACTGATCTAAGTTGCGTGACTGATGTAGGTGGTGGCAAGTCAAGGATAATCGCAACTTTCGCTGGGTCGACCAAAATTCCATCGTGACACATGACATGTCCCAACAGTACACCAAATGGTGCGCAAAAATACATTTCTTTGAATTAAGTGCGATCTGATACTGGCGACAGCGGCCGAACATCATGCACAGACTCTCAATATGGTCTCTTACTAGACCAAACACAGTCCAATCATCAAAGTAGACCTCAAGAAATTTATGTATGAAATCTTTAAAAAGCAGAAACTACTATTCTAGGAAAAATAACAGGAGCATTCTTGAGTCCAAAGGTCATTACCGTATATTGGTAGCATCCCCATTTTGTGACGAAGATCGTTTTGTGTCGATCCTCTTTCACGATTCTGACTTGATGATAGCCAGAGAAGCCGTCGGTGGATGAATACATCTTTTTTCCTCCGACGCTTTCCAGTACTTCATCTGTGAATGGTGTTGGGAATGGATCGTGTAGGCATGCATCATTCAACTTCTTCAAGTTGACACAGATCCTGACTTCGCCTGTTGTCTTCTTATCTTGGATCACTATAGGGTTGATCCATTCTGATTCCTTGACAGGTTCAATGATTCCTGTGTTGAGCTTGCGGTCCAACTCAGCTTTCACCTTCTCTTTATACCTTGGATTCAACCTATAAAGTCACTGCTTAACTGGGTTAGCATCTGGTTTTAGGGGTATTTTCATCTCCCCCAGATCTCCTACTATTCCCCTTGTCTCTAAGAAGTTGGTAGGGAATAGGTCCTGAAACTCATGCAACAAGTTTGTGATCCTTGATATTGTTTCATCATCCCAATAATCTCCTATATTGGCGAATTTCGGGTTTTTCGTCGAACCAATGTTCACTTTCTTGATTTTTAGCGGCTTGAGGAACTGGTCGCTCGAAATACCACTTCCTTCAACTTCGCGTGTACCCTCCGACTCTGGGATGTTTATGTTAGTCGGATCATCATCTGGTTCTCCAGCTAGATTGTAACAAGCCATCCATTGTTGGATGGTTGTGCTGCACTGGTGGGAACTTGTCACTTCGACAGGGATTTCAACAAATATTTTCTCCTTGATCTCTTGAAGCCCAACATCATCTATTGGCTGCTCATCAACAAATGCAAAGGTGTGCACGAATTGTTTAACCACCTCATCCCAATCTTGAGTTCCTTGTCGCAACACCATGGATGTATACTAGCTTTTGGGTGTCATTTCCAAGGTGTGTATGAAATGATGGACCCATTCTTGTCGCGGGTATTCTGCAAATGTCGTGCGACACCGATTGAGGTGTTCGACAACCCTGTGTAGTTTCGACTCACGACTGTGACTTCTTCGCTGAATCTAACTTCCAACAATCAACCCTGTGTAGTTCCGACTCACGACTATGGCTTCTTCGCTGAATCTAACTTCCAACAATCTTCTGCACTGTGGCCATTCTGATATGGATTGCTTATGTGTACCCCACCATCTAGCGTGCGTAGCCTTCAGTACATAGTCTAGCACAGACAAGCGTTGCGGTTCTGTTACCAGTTCTTCAAACTCACTTAGGAAGGTCGCGAGATTAGGAAAACCCTCATAGGTGGGTAACTCCCTCGACTGATTCTCCACCCGTCGCATAGACCTGGTAATCCTGACGCATCTCCTCATAGAGACCTCATGCAACCTGTTTTGCCAATTTTCCAATGCCTCTCCTGAATCTGATGTGCATGAGCTAGTATTCCTCTAGCTCAGGTTCCCATTTGATGTAGGATTGATGTAATCCTCTTTTAAGGCACTGACATTATAGATATGGTCTAGATAGTCACCCTGTCCTTCACTATTGACTGGTTCGACATATCTCTCTCCCTCTAATGGATCAATGGGCGACACTACTCTCATCTTGTCGTCCTCGAATGAGAGGATCCTTTTTTTGAAGTTTATAATGGTCTGGTTATCTATCGCCCAATCTATCCCCAGACGCGCAAGATATGGTTTTGTGTCGTCGACAATGTTGATAACTTCAAAGTCTACGAATGTGCGCAGCCCCTCAATGTCGACAGGGACTTGACTTAGCCTACCAATCGGTAGGACCTTTGCCTGATTTGCAAGCCTCAACTGGACAGGGGACCAATCCAAACGCGGCTTGCCCATGCTCTCCCAGCTTTGTCGCGTCAGAATATTAACGTCTGACCCCAGATCGAGGATGATGTAGTGCATGTCGTAGTCCCCTATCTACGCATTCATTCTTAACTCGTGCCTCGTTTTTAATTTCTTTTTGACATGGTTAACCCTTCTTTTAGGTTGCGACTCGACTGGGGTTTCTTCTATCAGTGCTTGTAGTTCTGCGATAACATCTTTATCGTGGAGCAACGCTAAGCAACTTGAAAGAAATGGCTTGAGCTTACTAACCTTTCTTGGAGCTTGTTTCCGGAAGATTTGTTGGAAGCGTTCGGGCATCTCCTCGACTTCGGCTAAGGTCGATGGTTGTTTTGGATCCACAAACTTTGGTCGCACATCCAAAAATGCTTGCTTTCGTTTTTGAACGTCGAATGGTATTTTCTTCTGCGTCGCGGGTCACACCTGCGGTTGTTCTTGTGGGATATCCTGATCGGCTCCAGTCGCAGCACCTCATGTTACGACAACAACGCTTGGCTCTCTCGGTTCAGTAGCAAGCATCTGAACATTTGGGTTATGATTTGGATTTGGATTCTGTGCGGGATTAGAACCTCTGATGGTCCTAGCTTGCCACCTTGCAATCAACTGGAGACATTGCTCCACATTATGGTCCTGCGCTTTGCAATATTAACATGTCTTTGCAGGTTCATGGCAATCTCTAGCATAATGGCCCGGCTGTCCACAGTTATAGCATACAACTTGACCTCTTCCTTTGCTAAATCCTCCTCCTCCTCTACCTCTGAAGTTTCCACCCCCCCTTCCTTGAGGGTGTGGTTGCTGCGGTGGGTACTGATTCTGTGGTGCATACTGAGGCTGATACTGATTCTGATATTGATTTTGTGGGAAATGCGCAGGTTGATAGTGCGCTTGTGCCTGTTCAACTTGAGCCTACCCGTCGTTCTTCATCAAATAGGTGTCTACTGTATTCTCCTTCAGGAGCTGATATGCTCTACAATCCTTCTCATCATGCCCTACTGATTTGCAAAATTTACAGAAAATACTGGTTGGGGTACTTACAATCTTCTGTAAGTATAGATAGTCCTCGTCGCGATGCCCTGTAGTCTGGCATATTCGACACCAGGGTAGTTCGTGGGTACTCTATGGATTTGGCGCACCCGACGAGATATAGTTCATGTACGACGGACAATTATTCTTGGTGTGTCCATCCGTTCGACATCTTGTGCACCACAAGTCCTCTTGGGATTCTTTGCCATTCTTGATATCATGGAGTTACATGGTCAAATTAGCCAACTGCGACTGGATCTACATCGTTCCTGCGCCACCATCTTCGTTCGGCAAGGGTTCCAGCTTCATTGCTAGTTCTAGCACTTCTGTCTGCGACACAGTCTTCTGTTGCATCAAAGGAGCTCGAATGTGTGGTAATAGCGCAGCAATAAACCACTCTTTATGTTGTACATCCGACATTTGGAAACTAACTTTGGCCATCAAAGTTTTAAACCGCTGATTGAAATCCCACACAGACTCCGTTGGTAACTGCTTTATCTCCTTGATCTCAGTGATGCACTGCGACTCATATTTAGGTTTTCTGAACTCACAAATCATTGCGAGTCGGATCTCATCAAGGGTCTTCTGTGGGTTTCCTGCTAGTACTACAGAAAAATTCATAAACCTGTCCAGCGCACGACCCCGCAGAGTCGTGATCATCTGCGTTTTCCTTATGTCTACATTGTGGACTTGGCGAACCATCCAAATAACTTCATAGAGGAACCAATGTTGCTCTGGCAATCCTCTACTCCATTCCCATTGAATGTAGGTAATCTAATATCTGCCCCAACCATTGAGTTGGCGTTGGGGATGTTCAATGAACAATCTAATAAAGATGGATTCGCTTGTGCTCTAGTCGTAGTACTATCACTATCAGTATTAACAGTTCTTTCAGGAGATGAGGTTCTAGACCTTACCTCTGGCGATGCTCCTGGTGTGGTGTAGCAACGCTCTGATTTTGGAGTCTCTGCAGATTCTTTGGATTCTTCTGTTCCTTCAAAAATTGGGCTATTATCTTCCTCTTTGTCACAAAACCCTTTCGTCTAGCCACGACTCAACTTTGTACTCACTTTCTTCGAACAGACTAGGAGTCCATCTACCTCCTACTGTCTTTCTTCTCTTTCCTGACTTGAATCTCCTTCCACTCCTTAGGAATCCAGCTTCTAGTTCAGGTTCTGTACTTCTTGGGAAGATCTAAGCTCACCATTTCCCATTTTCTTTATAGGTTGTCTGCAACATATCCCCTCCTTTGGATATGCGTCTCAGCTGCTCAACTGCAAAATACCTTTTTCATAGACGAGCATTTTTATCCATGTATTTATAGACAACAAATACCTTCTTCGGGGTCCTTGGAAAAAATTTCTTTTCGCCTCACTATATGAGATTATTGTCTCTACTACAAACTCAGTAATATACCCTTGCAAAATACTGTCGACCCAAAAATCAACAGCTCTAGAGATGGGGTTACTTACACTAGTTAACTCGCGAATCAACTGAGCACTCCACTAGACCGCTTCTCTTCTCTGAAAGGTTTGTCTGCCGAGTTGCCAATCTTGACAACCACTCACAATAGGAAACTCTGCAAAGAATACTTCATGAATATCAGAGTATATGTATTGGTCCAACCAATTTTCTGTGCTCAACCACGATCCTGCACTTTCTTCTTGCGCAAATGCTAATGTCTTAGACTCTAGCCAATCCTCGATTTCCTTCTTTTTCGGATGCCATGACATTTCCCTCAACTCAAATGATTATGGGTCCCAGCAACAGAACTATTTGTTGGCCTAGTATTCCCTACTCTCGCGACCCAGGTTCAACAGACTCACGAAACCAACAAAACACCCAAAGACATCGGCCCGACAGAGCAAGCTCAACTGGCAACACCTGTGAGGGAGGCGCAGTCTCACCCGAGATATCTTAATGTGTAACTTCCAGAACCAAGTTTCCGCAGTTGGCGATGGATTATAGTCCCTTGGCGCCCGACCAAGGTGCTTGACAGAGTCGGCAGGATGGAGTCTTTTACTACTCGACAGTGGCGCAACAGTGCGACACAGTTAGCGTGCGACACAACCTTGCCCTTGACAACTTAACAACTGGTGCAACTGTGCGACGCAAATGATTTCTTAATAGTAAATGACAATGGTGCGACAGTATTTCAACTTAATAGTATTTGAGCATGAAATAATACAGAATACTTCGTCAATGCTTTAGTCATTCATTCATTCAACTGCTTTTATAAATATTGCGACATTCACTTCAACAATAAACATAAATAATGCAAGCTAAGCAAACATTCAACATTCACATTCACATTCAGCGACACAGGAAATAACGTGGAAACCCATCCGGGTAAAAACCATCAAGGTGCTCTTCATCTGGCATGAGAAATATATGGCACCTTGCAGTCTGTGACTTGCAGACTGTTTTGAGATATGTCTATTTAGCTCAGACTCTTTCTTGCTCTCATGCTATCTGTTTTATGCTTTTCTTCTAACTACTCCTACTGATTCACACATAGCATGAATCGACTCTTCTACTCTGCTATCTGCGCACTCAGCTGCAGATTGACTCTTACAAAATGGTCTGCGCACACAGCTGCAGATCTGCGGCTCGACAACCTTATACTACTATCAGACTTCCTTCTGATCTCTTCAAAATACTTCTAATTATTCTCTGAACCCTTATACAGAACGGGTTCCTCCTATTTATAGATATTACAAGACCACGCAAGGTCGACTGAGTACAACTTAGTTATTACAGTCATAAAT
This sequence comes from Pseudotsuga menziesii, assembly GCA_001517045.1. Taxonomy (NCBI): domain Eukaryota; kingdom Viridiplantae; phylum Streptophyta; class Pinopsida; order Pinales; family Pinaceae; genus Pseudotsuga; species Pseudotsuga menziesii. The sequence goes on from LPNX010170788.1 coordinate 454,774, forward strand.
AGCCACAAAAACGTCTTTCATATTTATTACAGGCCATAATGGCCGTAAAAACGTCCTTCATTACATTAATCACAGGCCATAACTAGCTGCAAAAAGCATCCTTTAGTCTTCCGCCGACTCGAACTCCTATGGTCTTCTGACCTGTTGCTTTCCAGCCTTTACTCTTCTACCTGCCAATATTCCATCGACTCAGGGTCCGCTTTTCCTTCGTCGCACCATTCCTCGTCGCAGCTTTCTCTCTTCTGCACTTCCTTTCCCTCCTTTACCTGCCTTTACTCCATCATGTGCCTGTCTTTCCTGCTTGCGCCTACGCTTCGGTTTCTTCCTTGTGCTCTTTCTTGGTCCAACATAATCTCATTTGGTGTACAAGTTCCTCTCTCCCCACAGGAAGAATGTAGGCTATTATCCAGTGAATCAACTGAGTTGGATGACACGTTCATAAAGCAAACTAAGCCCGCCTGTGTTATTACACCTAAATGGGGCATTGATGATGATTCTACAAGTGGAATTAGCATTGTCTTAATTCCAAATCAGAATATATGTATGGATGATACCATAGAAGAAAGCAATGATGTGACCCAAGCACTTCCGGAACAATTTGACGCTCATTTATATGAAGCAAAATTTGTTCATAAACCTGTTATCACCAAACTTGTAGTTGCCTCTATGAGGTGGATCCAGGATGGACAGTAGAGGGACAAGCAACTAAAGAGGTGGAACCAAGATCGCCTTGACTCCCAAATGGATGGTTGTCACGACAATCGAGGCAATCTTCACTTGATGTTGTCTTAGCCCAAGACAACAATGGGGGAGACCCAGATCTACTCCCGACAAAAGAGATCAAACCTAAACACCATATTAGATCAAATGGACTTGAAGTACGTAAGGTGTAAGTTAGAGAAAACCTTAGATCTATGGATGATGTCAATAGGTGAACTAGGACCTGGATCAGGGTTTATGAGATGTGAAATTTGATCCAAGTTCAAGACACAGGTGCCTTATAAGCCCAATACTAGATCTGGGATTAAGGTACTAGCAAAAGATGAAGATGTCCACTGCCTTGGGAAATGTGACCAATGCAGGGAGGGTAAAAACAGGATTGGGGCTATCTAGTACCAAGGGATAGACTCTAAAGAAGGTATGACAATGTCAAAGCACTCGAGCCACGAGGAAAAGGTCAAAATGCATGAGAAAGAGGAAAAAAGAAGGGTAGCACTAGGATTTGAAGATTAGTGCCTTGGGATTTGGGCCAATGGAGTCACTTTTAGCCCAACGTTAAGGAAGACCCACTTAGGATTTGACCCGATCTACAAAACCCAGAAATGGTTTGCCTCGAGATCAAGCGGTTTGATCTATAAAATTTTTTTATTTTTAATATTTAGGGTTTCAAAATGAAAATGAAGATGCCAATGGATTGAGATCTAGAAAAGAAGCACTTACTTGTAGATCTTACCTAGAAAACCTTGTAGATGCCTTGATAGTGATGATCTATGCTGTCCAGATCAATTTGAGAAGATTTGAGGGAGTTTCTATGTCCAATGTTTTGCCCAAAGAAGCCACTATGTGCTCTCTCCTACACAACAAATGTCAACCATATCAGATTTGCTGTGTCATGAGAAAAGAACAATTGCTACAGAAAAATAGCAAGATGAAATCATAGATTGCATTGATACTAATGAAAACCCCCTGATACAAAATGCATCCAAGCCAAGCGAGTTGAGGAACCCCTACAAAAACGCCCAAGTTGAAGTCGCCCTCGTGTAAACAAGACAATGTTTCTTGAAAAATATATATATATCTCACAACAAATACCCAAATCCTAGGAAGCAAAAGATTTTCCAATCACTATCTAAGAACACTAGATGCAAAGGAGATCCAAAAAATTTCCACAAGAATAATTTTCTATTATCCAGATCCAAGAGCCAAAGACCCTTAACAAATGAGAAGCTGCCTCCTTTAAATAGGAATGAGAGACCCAAAATCATAACTACTTTTCAAATGGGTGGCTAAGATTAAAAGATTACAATGTTCTAATCAACGGTTGAGATGAGCTCAACATAGAGTACATAGATCAATTCAATAATATAATATAAAAATGGACCAAATCACCCTAGGAGAGGGGATCCCACTGAAATAAAAATAAATGAAGCTCATGGTGGGTCCAAGGAGTGTTAAATAACTCCCCTAGGGTGTCTCCATGGCACAATAAAAATAATATAATTTTTTAACTGCAAAATAGTGCCTCTGAGGAAATCATGAGCCTACAAAAGCTCTAGAAAATAATAAAATATGCCCAAAAATTGGATGTGGGCCCATCCATGTGCTGCAATTGCTGGAGAAGATGTGGAAGACATCACACTCATCATCAAAACTCATCCCATGCCATTTCCTTGCCTCAGTAACCCAAATCGAATTCTTCAGTAACCATTTTAATTATTTTTTATCTGCCTCGGAAAACATGATATGCCAAAAACTTCCTCCTAGGGTGCCTACGTTATCCAACTGAGCCCACTAGGCTCTTTGGGAGGAGGGTAATATGGTAGAAACAAGTGGCTGGACCACCCCCTCTTCATACAACGCCCTAGGAGATCCAAGAAAATCATCTTCCTGCTCAGACAAGCCATCCATTATGGCAAAACTGCACCAGAGAGGTACACTGAGCCAAATCATCCCTGCAATTGCCCGAAACTAAAAACAAGCTGTCTCATTGGACTCAGGGAGTCCAAATCCATCTAAGGTGCATACTCATACATCCTCTAGGTCTCTACATGATCATCTACAATATCCAATATACCCAGATAGACAAAATAATAATCTGTAAATGACCATATAACCAATAATATAACCCAAGCTAACATCCATCCGCTGTAAGTGTTCAAGGGTTGAGACATGCTCTACAAATCATTCAAATAACACTTATATCAAGTAGCAATCATTTCGCTAGTGATCTACCAACCACATATATAGGGTTTCATTTATTTATTACAACTCAGACCAGACTTTCAAGACCATACTCACTTCATAGTTGTAATCAATTTGCTAGTGAAGGGTGAAGGCTAAAATTTACAAGGCTAGGCCAAAGGGTGACTACCAACTTGACACTGTGACACATCAGATGTGGAAAGGGAATACTCTCTCTAGCATATGCAGGACAAGCAATGACACAGGGGATGGCAGTGTCTCACAAATGGATAAGCTACTTTCAGAGGTGCTTATTCACCTTGACAAATGCTCACAATCCAGATCAATACAAGTGAGGCCAGCAATCCTTAGATATAACTTTAGGAATCATTGCTTTTTGGGCCTTTGATTTTCCATAGCCTTTGGTCCATGCTTTTATTACACGAATTTTTATTATTTTAGGCTTCATGCATTCATGTATGTTTAAAAACACTACTTTTCATGAATGTTTTAAGATATTCATTTCATTATACTTCAAATCCAATTTCATTAGGCTTGCCTTGCATTCATGTATGTTCAAAAACACTACTTTTCATGAATGGGTTTTTTCATAAGATATTCATTTCATTTCCAAATACATTGTATTGATGGCAGCACTACTTGTTTCAGGTTTAGCCAACACAACCTAGGCAACTGAGAGCCGAGGCACAAATAAACAGGGAGGCTTGTCCAACAAAGAGGCTCCAGTGGGGAAAGGTCCTCCATGCCACAAGTCAAATAGTAAGTCGTGTTAGAAACATAACTGGAAGGTCATGGATGGGCAGAGATAGTGAATAATGAAACCAACACTAGCAAGCCAAAGTATGGTGGGAATGACTACCTCTATTCTCCCTTAGGAGGGAAAAACTAATGAGTATAGATCAAGAACTTCTAGGTCTGAGTAGGGACATCAATACATCCAAGTCCACATATTTATATGACCGCCAGATCATGACACTAAATGCTAATACATGTCACAAGAATGAGTATAAGACCAATGATAACCATAACACAAGATAATGTAAGCCGAGTCATAATCATATAAATCATAGAAGAAAAAATCGGTGAAAAATCGCCACTTCCACGAAAAATCGCGACTTTTCATGCCCGACGATTTTTTCTAAACATTGGACCGCGCGATTTTTTGAAAAACTCGGCGATTTTTTAGGGAAAAATCACGCCACGACAGGAAACCGCGGCTCGACGACTGTAGATGATTTCCGGGTGGTTAAAATTGATTTTTTGGGTTTTATTTTTTTGTTTTGGAGTTGCTGCAAGAGGACGCCGTGAGCATTGAGTACCCTTCGAGCTTGAAGAAGACGCTGCCCTGACCGAGCTTGCTAGCAACTGGTGTGTGGGCCGTGAGTAGCCTTCCAGCCGTGACTGTCAAGACTGTGGGCCGTGGCTGTTGCAACTGCCGTGAGGAGTTTGTGAGGGAGTAATGAGGGTTTGCTGAGCAAGGAAGTCGTGGGGCCTTGGCATTATCTCCTTGTTCTTTATCTCAGGTCAACACAACTCAAAGTTCGTTTTCCAAATTTCCAGGCATGTACATTGTAGAGTCTAGACTCTAAACAATTGCTATTTAAATTTTAAATTAAATCTGAGTATAAATTTTAAATTTTAGCTACTGTGGGATAATCCAATGTACAACTGTATCTCATGTAAAAGATAGACAGAAGTAAGCATCTCCCATTGGACATAAACTTCTATGGAGTAGATTGATCATTGAATAAATATTAACCTTGGGAAAGAAGATAACATATAAATGTCTAGATGCACATATAAAATATGTACTTTCTAGAAATTATTTAGATCTTTATAGTCACCTTTGGAGACAGTCCCAGCCTCATCTTTGTTGCTGTTCGATTTGGGAAAATAACACTTCTTTATCAGCCTTTCGTGACCATCTAGAACAGTCAAATCGTGGCTGTGGGAGAGATATCTTGCGAGTTACTCTCTGCTGCCTCAAACCGCTTATCCATTGGCCATCTACAACACTTTTGGACTTAAGTTACTGCTGCTACTAGTTTTCTGAGATAGATTTGTCATTCAAGAATTGTCATTGTCACCTACAACCTGTAGGCTACGGGTCCTATATAACATAGTATATTTTTAAATTTTAAATTTTAATGTCTTTATTTAATAAATTTTTAAATTTTTAAATAATATTTATAAATTTTTAATGTCTTTATTTATAAATTTATAAATTTTTAAAATTTTAAAATTTAAATAATGTCTTTATTTATAAATTTATAAATTTTTAAAATTTTTAAATTTATATAATGTCTTTATTTATAAATTTATAAATTTTTTAAATTTTATATAATGTCTTTAAAGTTTATTTGGGTTTAAATTTTTAAATTTTAATCATAAATTCATAATGTCTTTTTTTTTTGTTTTTTTCTGCAGCCACAGGTTTGACAAAATGCAAGGCATTGGACCCATTTTGGCAATATGCTGACCCTGAAGATGGAACAAACATTAGAGAAATTTTGGGGTCTAAAATGGGCCTCCTAAGGAAAATAATAAAATAATAGTTAAAATAATAAAATAATAGTTAAAATAATAAAATAATA